>JAOTQE010109956.1:0-13282 GCA_025631205.1 Nesometra sesokonis
ATCGTAGATATTTAAAGTGACACCCATACAATGCTGGTTATCAGGAAATATATAGGGAAAGAACACAACGCAAATAGGCACAAACGTGCGTGACAAGACCGACAGACAGACAGATATTTTTTTAAAAGCTGTTTATAGAGACGCTTTCCATGTCTAAAAATATATTTTGATTATAATTTAATGAATAACTGGAACTGAGGTCTTTAATGATGTAACTGTGATGATGTAAATGTGTAACCCGCGCAGGTTTGAGAAGAATTCCTTATGTTTATTAAAAGCTGAGTTGGAGATTTCTACATAATTGCTTGTTACCTGACATATTTCCTAATGCCTGTTCTCCTGAAGCCTGTTCTCGATTCTTAACCCTTTCATGTCTCTTTATTCACCCATCCTCCAGTCTAAAGGTAATTTACAACAAAAATAGATGACAAATGTGTAAATTATTTATTTTGATTTTCTACAGTTTTTTGTTCTGGAATGATACAGCTGTTTCTAATGAGAGGATAGCAGAACTAAAACCTTACCAGGTCAGAACATAATTCAGTTAATTAAATTAAGGTTCGCTTCACATAGATGTACTGCAATAAAGTCTATAGTACCCAAGTACAGCATTATTCAATTTATACTGCCTAATTTGGGGTAAATTGGGGTAAAACTTCAAGCATTTCTTAATTTTTTTGTAATAACTTGGTGTATTTCTTACAATTTACAGGATACTTTATATATTTAGCCTTTAAGGAAATTAAAAAAAAAGCTAATCATGTATTTTTTTTTTGTATTGCTTGATCATCACAAACATTTGTTTAGGCTTTATAATGAATAATTATTTAGGTCTCTATTTGAACTACCAAAACAAAAAATCAAAAAGTCCAACCTTGATTTTTAATTTTTAGGTTCGGTTGATGAAGGGCAATACAACATTTTTTTTTTCTTGGCCTAACTTTTAACGTTTAGATGATTTTTAATTTAGGCTTGGATGTAATGTAATGTAGTTTGATTTATATAGCACCCTATACTTTATAATCTCAAGGCGGTGTGAACTACATGCTACACATTCATATGACTTTCTACTCACCTAAGGGTCACGTCATGTTATGCAGCAAGTACTGGCTTGACATTCATCTGTCCTCAACAGGGGTATTGTATGAACCAGTACATCGGAGCAACCCCCTACTCGTCTCGAAAGGTGTACTTGGGTTCTTTATAATGCACACGAGCCATATGTGTACACTGGGCCTACGGTTTATAGTTCTTATCCGAGAAGACTTGTTCCACCATCAGAACCATTGTGCAAGCGGGCTTCAAACCCATGCTGTTGTTATTGCTATGGTTCACGGTTCCCCTGCCTTAAGCACTCGGCCATACAAATCACCATAATACATCATAACACATCTGGCTTGTGTTTATATAAATGATAAAATTATAAAAAGTATCGGTTATGTAATAATATAGTTTTATTTTCTCATTTTGTGACATTAAAACATACAATGATCACAATTATTTCTATCTGTGAAACATTGTTAAAATTATTTGTTTATATTAGTTTTGACTGATGTATACTCTCATATTTTTCTAATAAACAATGTGCTCTTGGGTATTTGGACAACGTTTTCTATTACAACGATACCTAGACATCTTAAGACCATATATGGTTAAAAGACTCCTGTTTCAGCGAATAATTCTTGAAAGTCTAGACATAGCTTTAAATTAATATATCACTGTCAATGAGCTAACAGTTTAAGCTATATATCCTTGCGCAAGGCCAGGGACTTGTTATTTAATTAATAACGAATATAATTATGATAGGATGTAAAAGTAATGTATTTATTTTTTACCCCTCTAGAGAGTTAATCATTTTCCTGCCATGGGGGAGATATGCCGGAAGGATTGTCTTGCAAGAAATTTAGCAAAGTAAGTAGATACACATCTCACAATTGAGGAATGTCATGGTAAAGCCACCAAGTTGTAGCAAAATTTAAAATTCTTGTTAAAACCATATTACACATTTTGTAAGCTTTAAAATGATGTCAAAAATATCCCGGACACACCCACTTGGCCAGGAATTTTGTACCCCCTCTTTCATGCAATCATGGATCCGCCACTGAGGCTAGACCCTCCAGGAAACCAAATTTTTCTGTCTGATTTCCAAGACATTTGAATTAGCCTACACCTATAAATGATTGAATAGATTTCAGATAAATCTGTTTCACTCTTTATATAATCATGTTAGTGTTTTTCATACAGCAGTGGTACACAACTGTTTTAAGGTACTATATTTTCATGCAATACCTAACCTGGCTCTAGCAATTCAGAATTTTGTTTTTTCTTTCTTTTTTATTTAGAATGATGAAGGTTCATGCCCACGATTACAACTTCTCTCCCAAGACTTGGATATTCCCGGCTGAATACAGCGCATTTCAGTGCTATGTACGGGAACTAAAACGAAAGAATAAGAAGCAAACTTTTATTGTTAAGCCTTCAAATGGCTCTATGGGACAAGGGTATGTTGTGATACATTTTAAAATATTTCATGATTCTTTTTAAATTGAATAAATATAAGAATGACTGTTCACTGGTCCAGGTATCAAACTGAGTTTACCTCTGGCTCTGTGCGACAAGGGTGTGTTGTGATACATTTTAAAATACTTTGTAATTCTTTTTAAATTGAACAAATAAGAATGACTGTGCGTTCACTGGTCCAGTTATCAACATAGTTTACCTCTGTTGTACAGAGCACTTAGTTTGTTATACAGAGCCCCTAGACTGTACTTATTTCTTACCCGCTATGTCTGTGTGTCTTTTTGTTTATCCGGGATTCTTTTACCCCTTAGAGTTGATCGAATTCAATGAAATTAGTTAGTCATGTCAACATTGGCCAATAGGTGGCACTGAAATTTTTTTTTTTTTACCTCGCAAGTTCAAGGCAGCATTGCGTGTGAACAAGTGCTGAAAATCAGATGTATAAATTTGTAGAGAATGATCTAGAATACATTCTAGATCATTTGTGTGAAATTTCATCATCATTTGACCATAACCCTAGGAGGAGTAGAATTTAGTGTGAAGTACCAAAGATTAGGGATTCGCCCAATTGCAATAAATTCTCCAAAAAATTACAGACCCAATTTTCAATATCGGCTCTTGTTTGCACGCAGCACCCTTGAACTTGTGACTGGCACTCTGTACATGGTCGTTTATCAGCTACCTACTTCCTTGCTTAGTTTATTTCAACCATATATAGAAGATAAAATTAAACACAATAGACTATAAAGAAGAATTAACAGAACAATTCGATAGACACAAAGATAACATAGAACTATAGATACAAATATTTGAATCATATTATACATTTCTGACACATTTTATGCAGTGCTAGGCCTGGCCTTCTGAAAAGTGCAGGTGTGTTACAAATCGCTCTCTTTAACACATTTAGGTGTGCTGTAGGTGTGCCGTTTGTATCTTGGTATAGAAATTTACCAATTTTGGTGTGCTGTGAATGGTACACCTCAAGGGCATTTTAGGTGAGTGTTAGGTGATTTATCGCTCTCCCTCACCTTAAGAGGCAACGCCTGCAGTGCCATATTTCTAGACTTTACCTTCTGAATTTCCATAAATATTGTTGTTGAAATATTAATTGCTATATAGACATTGTTTTCTTTTCAGCATCTCATTGTATCGAAATGGTGAACGAATTCAACAACAGGACCACACCATTGTTCAAGAGTACTTGGATAGGCCATTCCTATTGGAAGGATACAAATTTGACCTGCGAATTTATGTTTTAATGACATCCTGTGACCCGTTAAGAGTTTTTCTTTTCAACGATGGCCTTGTGAGATTAAGCACGCAGAAATACGCAGCACCATCAGATAGTAATGTGGTAAGTTGGAAGTCAATGGAATATCTTAAGCCTCACCACAAAATGAGTCTCATGGTAGGAAAATCCAAAATCGAGTTATAGAAGCTGTAACTTAAACTTTAAATGACGTTCATTGGACAATATATGGTTCCCCTGCCTTAATCGCTCGGCCATAAAATTTGAAAATAGGCTAAAATAGAACTCATACATTAACATTTTCAGGAACAGTTGTACATGCATCTTACCAACTACTCCATCAACAAGAGAAGTGAAAACTTCCAACGTGATGAGGATGTTACCAAGGGTAGCAAGAGATCTATTAAGTTCTTTAATGATTATCTCAGAAAGCATGACTACGATGTTGCTGCTATATGGAAAAGCATTGCTGTAAGTATTGTATAAGGATATTATAGAGTTAGCTGTGAGTATTATTGTACTGGTATCCGTGGTCGAGGGCAAGGCACAATAATACAAAAACTCCAAGTATATTTCAACAAACAATATTTAATAAAATAAAAATATGAGGAGTATGATTTGGACTGATGTTGATGTCACAAAAATCAAAACTCAAAACTAAACTTAACTACCTATCTACTTTATATAATGGGGACAGGAAGTGAAGGTGAATGCTGGGGAACACACCTTAACCATTATGGAATGGATTGTATTCCATAGGTGTTTGTCCCAATGACTAGGGGTAATAATTGTGAAGCGCTTAGAGGCCTTGGCAATAAGCGCTATATAAATGTCACATATTATTAACTATAAATGTTACCACATCCTGCATGACTTTCCTCCGAAATCCAACCTCAGGAATGTGTACAGAGTAGAGTGGACCCAGGAGAGGAAGTGGGGTGAATAGCCTTTGGGTTATGTATAAGGTAGAGAGCCTACCACGTTACAATTATGTTATGAAATGAATGTGGCTGATTGACTAAGTTTGCTTGCCTCTATTCAGACTAGACTCAAATTGCAATTGGTTGCAATGTAATTGGGAGTAATTTGAGGTAATGCAAATTCAGATACTCCCGTTCACAACGGATCACAACCATCCTGATGCATTCACACACACTTTAAATTTTCACTATCCATGCATGGTGACATTGTATACATCAGTACTGATTGGCTCATGCTGATTGACCTCAGGTCAGCCAATCCGTATGTATGGAATCCGTTGTGATCTGTTGCTAACCGATTCCGTGGTAAATCGGGAGTAATAGAGATTGCCGCACCCAATCGCTGCGGGTAAAAATTACGATATTCATTACATACCGATTACTATTGGTGAAAATTCATGCACGATTTTACTTTGTGATTGGATGCAATTGGTTGTCCTAATTGCTACAACTGATCGCAGTGCGATGCTGGTGTGAATAGGGTATTATAGGGTATTAGCCGAGCAGGCTTTGTTTGTATTGCAAGAGTTTGAGTTTTTTCTGAATGGGTTCTGGATCTGGCAAATTCATGGACCTCCAAATATCTTAGTTCCATAAAACCAATATTGGGGCACTCATCAGGCTACTGTCGGTTATTGTTCTCCAGGGTAAAATTGTTTATTTTACTTTGAGAATATAATATAGATAGCTTGTTAGGGTTGTTTTGAGTTTTGTGCAAGTAGATGTAAAAACATTAATTTAGACTATTGTATAAGAATTGTGTGTGTGAATCTACACAAAACAGTTCACTGGAAATGCAACACAATGAATAGAACCAGGTAACAGTTTGACATTTTTTTCTTCTTTTTTCAGGACGTGATAAATAAAACGTTGATTGTAGCTGAGCCTCATGTCCTCCATGCTTACAGGATGTGTAGGCCTGGTACTGCAGGCAGTGATAGTGTCTGCTTTGAAGTCCTTGGTTTTGATATTTTTCTTGATAAGTCTCTCAAACCTTGGCTATTGGAGGTATGATATGATTCTTACCTATTAAATCATTCTGTGTACATTTATATTGAGGTGATGGGGTAAATGTTTCACAATACATATGATGTTTCAAAACAAAAGACTGTTTCAGCAGTAATTTCAGATTATCGGATAAACTATACCAATCAGATCAGTTAAAGAATTTCAGTTTCGCAAACTCAGAGTACACCATACTTAATGGTTAATGGTTAAATATTTATATAGCGCAGAATACTAAGATCTCTATGTGCTCAAAACAAATGAAAATGAAAAAAGAATCAGAAGGAACTAAATAGGCAAGTTTTCAACGATGTTTGAATACAAAAAGAGAGGATGAATGACGAATAGACAATGGTAAAGCGCTCCACAACTTACTTGCAGCAACCTTGAAGGATCTTTCCCCACATGACTTCAGTTTCCAAGGTAGGCACAAAAGAAGTGTTTGGTCCGATGTAGATCTCAGAGTATGAGTACATGTTGAAGAACGAAATTGAAGAAAGAAATATATTGGGGAGGTGAATTATGGATGGACTTAAAACAAATAAGAGCAACTTAAACATAATACATTGCTTAATAGGTAACCTATGTAGATTTCGGAGGATAGGGGTGATGTGCAGAGATTCCGTTGAATTTCTGGTGGTTTCCCTTTTCGTTGTATGGAATCATGATAAAATTGTTGCAAAACAATAACAAAGTTGACCCCAGGTCAAATGTAAAAAATTGTCGTATGTCATTTAATTTCTTAAACACCTTTGCAGCATTTTATCAGATAAAATTTATCAGAAAAATTTATTTAATAATTTTTTTACTGCAGAAAATATGGCCATAAACTACATGTCGCATTTAAAAATGTATTATGTCATAAGTAAATCTAAAATTAACTTTCTCATTTTAAACCACTTTTGCTAACTTAAGAATAGGATTTAATTTTAATGGATAAAGTAAGTAAATTGAAGGTTGTCTAAAGCATAACTTTATAAGTTTAAAGCATTATTGGTACAAAATTAGCGGAAAATTTTTAAATGCAAAAATGTTATTCTTATGTTGATCAATTTCATGCTACTGTAAACTGTATTCTAAATTTTAGTTAAGATTGTGTTTGCCATTATAAATATTCTACTGCGATCTTTCTTTTTATATTTTATTCTATAGATCAATAGAGCTCCAAGTTTTGGAACAGATGAGAAAATAGATCTTGATATTAAAGGTAGTTTGCTATATGACGCCCTCAAACTGATAAACATGAAACCGTCTGATAAACGCAAAGGAATGGCAGCTCAAAAGGCGGAGTCAAGACGTCGGCTATTCAGGCCCAGCAAACGATTAGATTTGGATTTAACAGTAAGTGTATAATTTAAGATTAAATTGTATGTTACTTGAAAAATGGCAACAAAATTTACTTTAAATATCATTTTAAAGAGATTCGTATGTTTTAACTTTAGAAATTAGAGTGTAAAATGTTTTAAAAATTGGTTTTGAAAATAACATGCATATTTTAAAGATATATGGTAAGGTATTACAATAGAATGTAGAGTATTTAACATGTTTACCCTAATTTTGCAAATTAGGTTATCGCAGATTTATGACGTCTGCCTTAGTTAATATTAATGATGTTCTTGTCAGTGCTGTAGTTAGAATTAAAAAAATAGATGAGGTGACGCTGTGTTCCAGGCAGCACGTAGGGCCAATATATATTATATAAATATATTTCAGAAAAAAATTTCAGACAAGTTGACCGCCTTGTCTGCCAAGGTTGGTATGTTTTCATTCAACTATCCCTCATGTGCACCTCCTGCACCAAAATTTACTCGGTTTGTCCATGGATCATGAGTAAACAGGGCACGGAGTTTCGGGCACGACGCCCTTAGTATGTGTTGTCTTTAAGGCCATAGTTTGGTATGTATCGTGATAGATTAGAAAGATGCAAGAGGTTTATTTAGTGTCACATCAAACAAGTTTTCATTTATCACTTACAGGATGACATCTATGCTCTTGAAACTAAATGTCATTATCAGACTTAAAGAAGGTCATTGCTTTTTGAAACTAATACTGTATACCGACTTCTTTTTACTTTCATACTTTTTAGGAACTTGATCGAAAAAAAGTGGTTGTAGATAGAAGAAAAGAAGAACTCAAACAGAAATTGATTAGCATCCGGCGGGAGAATGCCCGTGAGGATTTTGAGAATCGTAATATGGGACGGTACCAACGAATATTTCCGCCACCTGATAAAAGTTTGCAAGATCACTATCGGAAGCTGATCGGTGATGCGTTCAACATCTTTTTAGAGGGTCGTGCAGCTTCACTTCAAAAAGAAATTTCTAAATTAATCAGTGGATCTCTTAGGGTAAGGAAAAATGGAGGTTTAAGGAACCTTCAAGCATTTAAAATGCTACACAAATGGTATAGGCTTTGCAATAGTTGTGTTGGTGCATGCTTTGATTTAGATTTAAAGTTCCCCCGACGGGGGCTGTAGCCCCCCCTCCCCCCAGCCCCGTGGTGCCGCCACTGGTAACTGCTAAGTTGAGTCGTTCTAAGAAATCTTCCAAAATGTGGCAGCGTAAGAACCATGTGAAAGTTTTTCTGCTGCAGTTACTGCTGTAAAGTTACAGTGTTTAGTTCATTAGCTGAAAATTAATTACTGAAAACAACATTTTGAGATGTGATCTATGTATCAATGAAGTCACCAAAGAAGACATAATAGAGAGTGGCATTTAGCTCAATTGGTTTAGCTTATGGTATTCACTATACTATGAGTTGAACAGCTGAGACTTGAGCACCACGCCCTCTCCTTATGTTTCGGTTGGAGGGTTGAAATACAAGTTAATAGTACGCCATCTTTCGGAAGAGATTTCGTTGGACAACATGGCTCATGTGCATGTTAAAGAACGCAGTAGACTCTTCGGAAAAGAGTAGGGATTTGTCTCCTGGTGTACTGTCAAACCACTGGCAGAAGGACCCCACTGGAAATAAGTCTACTTCGGACTTTCATGGGTTATTCTTGGTGTCTACAACACCGAATAAATCAAAATCAATATAGCACTGGATTACGGCAGTAGACATAATAATAGCAGTAACTTACTGCAGTAACTGGAGAATATTTTTGCCATGATCTCTAACACTCAAACAGTGTGAGCTGATTGTTACTTCATACGGTGAACTAGCCATCCACTCACAATATTTTCATGTTAGTCCGTATTTCTGCAGGAAAAAATTTTCCAATAAATTATCGCGATAAAAATTACCAATATAATAATATGGACAATAATTATCCAATTCTATTCCGATAATTATCCGATAATTGACCTAAATGCAATAATTTCTTACCTTTGACCCGGGGTCAACCTTGATCTTGTTTTTGCAAAAATTTCACCGCGGTACCATCAGAGTGCCACACGAGAGAAAGGGAAATCACAAAAAAATCAATGGAAGTTAGTGGACTCACAATGCATTATGGTCTGCATTGAGGTTGCACAGCATACACACAGACTTTACTATAACTCGGTAAGTTGATTAGCTATGAGTCTTATAAAGAAATGCCCAGTATTTTATTATTTGGATAATGCTAGATGCCATGTGTGAACCTACACTAATGATACTCTTGTAATTATTATCTTCAGGAGGATGAGATTATTGATATGCTACAAGCATGTGACATTGAGGATGATGGAAAACAAAGAACACTAAAAGGACCAAAGGTAAGCAGACATAAACTAATATTATATACTTGCCATAAGATGATATTATATACTTCTATAAGATGGTGACTGGGAGTGTAAGAAGAACTCATGCCAGTTGCTTTGCTCAGAATCTTAATCAAGAGGTCGACAGTTTAAGACTCATGACTGCCAATTACTTGTGTACTTGGGCAATGCACCTTAAGGCCCGCCTTGTCTTGTCGTGTTGCGTCGTTGTCGCGTGTCGTCATTGATGTGAGTGAGCCTTTACTCAGATTGCTTCAGTCTACCCAGCTGAACAATGAGTATCAGCAAATTGCTTGGAAATAACCTGCGATGACTAGCATTCCATTTTGGGGAGTGGCACACTCCCATCACGCTACTAAAACTGGAAATGAGCTCCAGCCCTTTGAGCCTTCAGATCTGAAAAAAGATTTACCAAAAAATTGAAGCATTTACAACTGTAAAAGTTCACTGTGTAAACAATGAAAACAATATTTAAGGCAAGACATGGCAAAACCACCAAGTTGTCACACATGAAGTTATTGTTAAATAAGCCAATAAAAAACAGGAATGTTAATCAAATACAAGGGGATTTATTGTCTATATTGTTCCGTAACTTTGGTTATAGATGTCCACGTTTGATAATCGACCCCTCATTTTAAAGCTTACAACAAGTGCAATATGGTTTCGATATTAAATCCATTTTTTAATTTTTCGACAACTTGGTGGTTTTGCCATGGCATGTCTCATTTTCACAAATGAATTCAATTCAAATTAAATTAAATTATTTTTATTAATCATTATGTCATTTTAATACATTTTGTAAAGATAGTTTGCCATCATACACATGTTAAATCATGTTTTACCCATTCATTTGAAACCTCCAATTTTTTGTAATTTCTATACTGTAATAATTGTGTAAAGCTCTTCGTCGGTTGGGGTGGTTTATGATAGTTCACCACTTTTAATGTGGCACTTCAGGATTATTTGAAAAATGGGTTCCTTTGGCAGGAACGGATCCAGACATGAGGTTACATTGCGCGGGAGCGCAATTTACGCTACCTCAGCTCCACCATGGTCGTGGCTGAGGTAGGTACTGTATTAACAGCTCTTTTTATCCGTGTATTGTTGATTGTTATCATCATATAGTATAAATAAGCCTTAAGGCTTGCAGTGCATTACTTGTATAGCTTAAGAATTTTTTTTTTCTTTTTATCTCCAGCCGTTATCATCTATGCCATCTGTTGTAGATGAGATTACTGAATCAGATTCTCGTCCATCCTCGCCAACGTCTACATCACACAACTCAGTAACAAACATTAAAACGAGACTCACGACAAGTCAATCTCAGGGTCAGTTAAGCAAAGCCTTAACAAAAACTCCTATTTCAAAACGACCTCAGTCTGCCCACAAACCCAGCACGTCAAGGCCACAATCCGCTCGCCTCACAAATGCCTTTCAAAGATCAAAGTCGGTGAATCGAAAGAGTGAAGTGCATCAGCAAACTTTAATTGATGGATCTATGGTAGGTCAAAGGTTATGTTATTAGAGAATACAAATTCGTGCTTAATATGTTTAAATATAATTTTATGCTCATTCAAGTGTAAAAAAATATCCTGTTCTTCATCAAAACAAGGGAATGATATTTGACCAAATATTCATAGTACAATCAACTCTCCATTAACTGACCACTCCTTGGACCACCCAAGTTGTTTGATATTCTATATAGTTCAGTTTAGAGAAAGTCAAGTTTACATATGCTTTCATTGGTTTCATGATTTTGGGGAAAAGGTCCGGTTTAGCATAATTTTTTTTGATTTTTTTTTTTTTTTTGATTTGTTGGTTTTGGGGAATTAACTTTAGATTATTTCCTCAAGAGTTTTGTAAAGGAAAAAACAATGACAGGCAAAAAAAGAAAAATAGTATTAAGTATATATATATATATCATCACTCCTGATGACATAATTTATGTTGAAATATTGAATCTATTCATGATGGCATGTACCTCATTACTTGGAGCATGTATTATACTTTTTGAAGTTGATTAGTGTAAATGTATTATCATGTTCATTCCATTTGTTTTTATTAATTAAGTTGTTTGTTCATTCATTCATTTATTTATTCGAAACATTTGTATTCTGGCAAATTCATTTTGGAGTAGGCAGGAGAGGTTCAGCATGTATTGTTTGTCAGACATTGTGCAAATCTTGACCAACCATGCTTACCCCAGTTAAAATTGGAAAGTTGTTTAAAGGTGGTCTTGTGAATAAAATCCATCATGCCATGTTTCAGCCTTAGATGCATGTTGACTACTGTTCATGGTAGAAACTAACATTGAGTCATCAAGCTATATGTTCACTGTTGAACCTTACCATGCATAAAAATGTTGATCTGAATTACTCCACAGTATTAATTAAAAATTAATTTGGGGCAAGGCATGGCAAAACCACCAAGTTGTCGCAAAGAAAGTTATTGAGAAATAAGTAAATAAACAACAGGAAATATATACAAAGGAAATTTTCAACTATTTTGTTCCATAACTGTGGTTATAGATGCCCGATTTTGATAATTGACCCCTCATTTTAAAGCATATAAAAAGTGTAATATGGCATCCATATTATCCACAATTTCAATTTTGTGAAAACTTGATGGTTTTGCCAAGACATACCTCATTTTCATAAACAAACTTTATGCTACAAAGGATTTAAAAGGTCAAAGTGCTTTAGTATACTAATATGAAAAAACTATGGCAGATGCAAATCGCTATGGCGGATGCAAATCAGCATGTGTATATTTGCTGGAGAGTGATGGGTTAGTAGAAAGAGTAATCTTTCTACACTTATAAAAATGCTGATATTTGTGAAGTGCCTTTTAATTAATTAAAATTCTAATATATAATTTCATATTTCCTGCATATTACAGGATGAAACTACAAGTCCTACTGTAGATCGAGAGGAAGGACTGATGCGAAAGACTCTAATGGCCCTCAACGACATGCGAATTAAATTTCCTGGAAAAACAGACGAAGAAGCTGATATTATACTAAACCAGGTAAACACAAAACTTAATTAATTCGGTGAAGACCTCATCAGTGACGATGTGCAAGAGCAAGTAAAATACACATACATGCAGTAAAATCTTTGTAAATTCTGTAATTTTATTTTAATTATTTTTTTAAAATTTCTGTCATATTCAAGAGAAAGTTTCCTTACAGGCTAAGAACTAGTTATGTTTTTTATTTTATTTTATTTATTTTATTTCAAAAACACATCCAACAGCAGAGGCCAATTACAGGATGTCTTAAAATCTATGAACAACATTTAAAAAAAACTTACTATATAAACATTAATACACATAAAAGTACTTTAACTATAGCTATAAGATCTGATAAAAATTGTTTAAAAACTGTAAACTAAGCCATATATATAAAATACCTGGGATAAATTAAGAACATTAACAGATTACTATGATTCTTAGATGATATAAAGGCTTGAATGAAAATCATTATGAGGCTTAGGAAGTGGCACTGTTTGTCGTGGGGAAAAGCCAAGTGTACATTAAGGTTTGAACCTGGGATCTTGGGATCGGAAGGCAAGCATGTTAACCACCAAGCTGCAATGCCACTGCATTTTGAATGAAAACATTTATTATGAAAAGGAAGGCCTTCTTTTGTAAAACAGAAAAATATTTAAAATAAGAAACACAGTGACGCAATCTGAAATTTGTAAGAAATACATCAAACAATGTCGGATAGACGTCTCCATCTATGTGTTGAGTTTGGAAAAAAATGCGCCCAATCAGAGAGATATTCTCGTTGGTTCCCGAATTGTACGAGTACGCATAAC
>JAOTQE010109967.1:0-13280 GCA_025631205.1 Nesometra sesokonis
TGATTGAGGACCAGTAAAACTGTTAATTTACTGGTCCACTTGGCTAGTTAAAAAAAACCTTAAAGGAAACCCCTGTGTACATGAATATTTGGCACGCGAAGTCGACTTAGGCGGAGTTGACTTTAGTATATCTGTACTTTTTGTTCCACCTGGTTGCCTGAATACATATTGTGATAGAGAATTTGGAGTTGTAGCTCCTGAATTGTGGAACAATTGGGACATCCCAATCTATCCGAGAGTCGCCTTCAATTGAAGTTTCAAAATCTTATGAAAACACATCTTTTTTTGTTTAATCATCAAATCTCTTATAACAATCCCAATTTTTATCTTTTTCAGCACTTCCAGACACTCTGCTGATTTTGCTAATGTAACACAACAACATGGGAACAAAGTTTCCCCATTGACTTGTTTCATTGTTTCATGTAGCTGTAGTTAGTTTACGTACCGAGTGCTGTATTTAATAACATTTTACATGAGGGTGAAATATGTTTGTACTTTTTCAAAGGCCTAAAAATCTTTTGTGTTCCAAGCCCTGTAAATTTTGAAAACCTCACTATTGTTAAATTTTGTAGAGTTCATGGCTGATTAACTGTGAAACAAAAAAGGTTCACCAACATCTGTAGCCTATAGGAGATGCTGATCTGGATACCGCTGATCTTACCATATCTTTAAAATTCAAAAGAAAATGGAGGACCTGTGTGTTTTTTCAAAAGATTAATGAAATCAATAACCTGAGGTTATTCATTAAAAATTTGTAAGCAATTTCAACATACATTCATAATTTTTCAATTTGTGTTTGCTCACCTTACAAATGAAATGCATTGTCTAAGAAGCTAGTTTCAATGGAAACTTTCTTTCAATTCGTCTTCCACAGTAACCTGTCTCACAGGCCTTATGGTTAGGTTTATTAACTTTTATTGCTTGATTCCTTTTAAGGCACTGTTGGCGTCTCATATTCACTTATTTTAGTTAGCCATAATCATGCATGACCATTTGCACCCGAATTTGAAACCATGGGACAAAATACGTAATTTCTTCCTTGCCTCAATTGCGTTCGACAAGTCACTTCTCTGATGAAAAATTATGACTTATTGTTGTTGTCATTGGCGGTGCTAGATATATTACAAAAAACGACCATACAGAAGCTACTTGGAGCAAGTCTACTCCCACAGATGCCATAGAATAAAATAATTTGTTATTATTATTTAAATATACCGCAATATCATGATCCACGATCAAATAATTCATGTTAGGCCACATAAAAAAGCCCTACCAAAGCATAAAACTTTTGAGGGCATTTTTTTTTTTTCAGGTTGCCCACAACTGAATGGTGTATATTATGCGCAAGTATATAAAGAGGAATTAATGATATAAACTTTACAAAAAACATGTAGGTCATACGTCAAAAGGTAACCGACTTTGCATAACACACCATGTTTTCATTCCCAAAGGTAACAATTAAAATGATTATAACTCGATAACTACACACCCTACCATACCAAAAGTATACATATTTGACGATCTCTTGAATCAGGAAATCCAGAAATGCAGTTAGAACAATCGTCTAGCACTTGTGTAAAAAGTTATTTATCAAAAAGTGACAAAATTTAAGGTCTGGTATGGTCAGTTTATAAGCTCCATATAATTTTTTATCAATCAACCCCTACAACAGCATTTCTAAGTAGACTTTGAGACATCATGGGCTTTCCAAACACTTTTCATTAACAGATTAAAAAACATTTGCTTGAAAAAATGTCAAAAAAAAAACACATCAAATTGGCTATCAATTTTAAATTGGTGTATTTAAATATTGTTCAAATATTGATGTTAATAGCATGTTATTCTTATTCATGAATATTTAGTTTAGGAATGAGCTCTTGTCACAGCAATACCCTTATTTCTACATGGTACTTTATTTGGCGAGCAATTTTGAGCTAATAACACCTCATTAACCTGGATAGACCTGAAACTAATGATTTTTATGGGCCTTATGAGAAAGATAAAGCATTATCAACTGAACTATCTATTATAACAAAACCAAAGGCTGATAGCTTTTATTTGAAATTATTGTTGCAGGAATGGAAAAGTCCAAGAGTGAACTTTTTGAATTGCACCACCTCCACATGTCATTTTCCATGGTGATTAGAAGTGCGACATTGTTAAATGGGCTTACTTGGTATATTTAAGGGTGAGTATAAAATAATTAAAAGTAGTTTTCTTGTGTTTCTTTGAGTAACTGGCAGGTTAAAATTCAAATGAGTGAAAGGCCTTAATATTTGGGTAATTGCACATTAAATCAACCAATGCCACACGCACTTATGTCTCAGATTTTTTTTTTTTTCAAAAATTCTGCCAACTATTCATATGAACAAAGCCATTGTGATACCTAAAACATGGTATAAATTGTTGGTGCCCTGCGTAAGTTTTTACATTAATTATCCATACAGTAATTATTTGAGGCTATAATTAGCTTAATTTGAATGATGTGACAGTATTTTTTCGAATGTAATTGCCGCCAGATAAACAACCAAAAACTAGTGAGGAAAAACTAGAAAAAAAAACAACGGAAGTATGAAAATGAAAATCGCAAGACTCGAGGTTTGTGTCAGCATGGTTAAATGTTCGTCCGTGATACTGCCAGTGACTGATTACCGAGTTATGCACTGTCTGATCACATGAAATCATGCACTGTATACTATTGTAATAAATGTTAATATTAATATCCAGAAACAAATCCCTGTATTTTGTTTTTGTTTGTAAAACTTTATTCTGGATCACCGCGACGTGCCATTAAAAACAAACAGGGCCCGCATAACTTTGGAAGGGCCAGTATCATTTTTGCCTTACTGGCCCTGCTGGCCACCATGGTTTAATTTTTTTTTTTTTTATTTTCAGCCCTGCCATTGTTTTTGAATCTTCTAAAGTTCATCTTTCCATTGATCATTTATAAAGATTGAACTGTAGGAAGTTATTTAGTAGTAACCCTTAAATTTGTCAACAATAGTTTTTCACATAAAAGCAAATTTTTTTGTATTTATTAGAATATTAAAAGAAAACAATCAAATACAGTATATTTTCAAATAGATCTTAATTCATTAACAAAGCAATTTATAAATCATTTGTAGTACTGTTGGGTCTTTAATAACTATTCACAAATATTTTAATAAGGCCAAAACAGATGCAATATCTTTTTTGATCATATTTTGGAAGAGCAAAATACTCACTAAATTTGGTAGTTCGATTCCAACATTAACATACAATTTAGCTACACTATTTTTTATTTCCTTGATTTTTATTTTCACAATGTGATCATAACTTTATAAAGTAAAGTATTACTGTACTACTGAGCATTATTGTACCTTAACAATCTAGGATAGATGTAACTATACAGCAGCCACTTCTAGATTTCCATGAGGTACACATAGCAACAAAAATAGTATTTAATAATAGAAAAAATGGCTTTACTAATCTAATTAGCATTAAAGAATCTTTAGATCACCAATCCAAACAAGTAATCAGCTTTTCATATTAGATCCAATCTAAAAAAATTTATTTTGATTAACCAATTGGATATTTTATAATAAAATTAGGCACTCGGAACTTAGCCCATCCTTTAGGTCCATTAGACGTTTCTATTTAGCCATTAATTGTTTAGATTGTTTATAATTGTCAAAAACCATAATACAGACAATACAACATTTAAAGAAACAATTTAAAGCATCATCAACTTTCAAAAAAACCTCAGTTTACTTGCCTGGAAATATTCTATTATGCAACACCCTTACAGTAAATAATGGAATAACCCATAATAATAAACATTTCATGGGGTTAAATTTTTTTTAATGAAATAAATAAATTTTTGACCAATTTAAGCCCAAAAACATTGTTGCTACTAGTTAAATCAACAATTAAATTGAAAAATCATCACAGTGAGATTTTTCCATTATAAAGAATAGGGAAAATGAGCCTCCTCGCTTGAGCCTCCTCATCCACCCCTAGACTATCAGACATATTTGCCTAAAAAATAAAATCAGCTTAATTTTATATGCTGAAATTTTCAATATCTGAAAGCCTGATAAATTCTCTTTCTAAAGATACCTTACTAAAAAGAATTCATTAACAAATAGAACAGTTATTAATGATTAAAAATGAAAATTACAAAAAAATGTGACAAAACCACCCTTTTTGTGGTGCGACCTCATGAAGCGTGACCATTTCCCTTCATCTGAGCCCTGATATTTTTTTTTATACATCAAATAATCCCAAATGTCTCTGGAATCAGGATTTTCAAAAAATTATAGATTGTGCTAGTTTAAAGACAAAATTGTGGGACATCTTGAAATTTGGTTGATTTGACATTGGAATGACCCAAGAAGCTTTACTGTGGATGGACAATTCTTAAAGTTGGTGGCCTTGTGATAAAGTAAAACATTTTTTTTCACTAATTTTTTTATTCTATAACTTTATGTCAATACAGCACATTAATTTCAAAATTGTTTGGTTATGTAGGCCTTGCCACTTGAAAATTGCAGGTGTGCCCGAAATCGCTCTCCTCAACACAGTTGTGCAGTAGGTGTGCTGTTTGTATGTTTAGAGATTTACCAATATTTGGTGAGCTGTGAATGGTACACCTCGAGGGCATTTAGGCTAGTGATCGGTCTCCCTCACCTCAAAAGGCAATGTCTGGTTATCAAAGGATTTATGATGCCTATAAAATCATGGGTGAGCATACTTTACATCATGATTAATATAATTACTGACAAGTAAGCCTTCCAGTGCAAAAGAAGTCTTTTCTTTTGTAGCATTATCTGAACTGAATGAATCTATTTTTCAATTCACAATACCCAAAATTTGAGGGCGCGTTTCACAACGCTGGGGGCAGCATTCTTTATTTTTATTTGTGAAGTGTTTTTATTGTGGTTAGCCGAAGAACGGAAAAAAAATGTGGTGTGTAAAATTATAGATCCTATTTTACCTTCTTTTATTTAAAAGGAAATCACTTATTTAACACTCATTGAATTGTAATCTTGCCCTGTAGCAGCATGTATTGTACTGTAGCCTATTTTACAGCCCTGTGAATAGTATTCACATTTCACGAGGCCTAGGCCTACTCAGGATTCTCACCAGCACTTCAGGAGTGCCTGTCGGTGACCACGCCCCCTTCTGGTGGGAGGGGGGAGGTTGAGGACGGTGGTTGGCTATCCCAACATCCATCCACGAGCTAACCACACTCCCGCCTTCAACACAAAAATTCCCATTACTGACTAGGCCTAGCTAGGTCAATCCTGTCTATGAGTAGAAGCTGGTGTTTAGGCAAGGGAGGTTCAAAATAAATCCTACCCTTTCTGGGCCTAGACAAATCAACTTAAATTTATATTTTCAATTTAATACTATGTTTGCTAATTCCTATCTATTGGGAAGTTATTTGCCAGATAAATGTATCACTTTCTTTGATCAGATGTTTTCAACACTTACAATTAATGGCTAGGCCTAGCCAGGTCAACGTTCTATCATCAGGTACTGGTGTTCAGGCCCAGACAATTTCAAAATCCTTGCCTGGTGGTTTGGACTTTCTGGGCCTAGAAAAATTGACATCAAATTTAGCTTTTCTCTTTAATACTACATTTCCTAATTTATCTACTGTATTTTAGGAAGTTATTTCCCAGATAAATATATCATCACTTCCTTTGATTAGATGTTTTCAGTTTATTTTGTAATTTTATTCTACTTTGACAATTCGTTTTTGTGAACAAAATTCACGGAAAATATTTTGAGCCCACTATTAGATGGCTGAATGAGGCAGTCTGTCTTACGCAAAAAGGCATGGTTTTTGACATTCAAAGAGCTTATTTTGAAACAGTGAAACGAACAATGATAATTTTGTTACAATTTACGTAACCGTGGTCTGTTTGCTATAATGGCTTTATTTTGTCAATACTCATTGTTTAGTAAGGTAAGGACAAGAGAGGAAGTTGTTTTTAAATTGGTGCCTGGACGAATCTTGTAACAATTAGTAGCATAGGCCTAATAATTAAGAATAGTGGTGGTCGGCAGCCTCTTAGTGGTGGTTGGAAAAGGTGAGTGCCGGACGGGATTTCAATATGGCTAAAAATAATTTTTGATGCTTATCCATTTTGGCGAAGATATAAAATCACAAATTAAATACTGTATTACCTTTAAAAATACTAGCGTAAATATTCACAATTCAGGAGAATGTATAAAGTTTTGTTAGTATTATTCGATTGTCATTGCTGTTTCTGCTTGCTGTGTTGTTTTGTGTAGGGGCTGGATGAAGACTAGTCCTAAGAATTATACTATACAGTACTTGCAACGGTGCTTTACGGGGTTAGGCCTAGAACTTTTTGAAATGGGATTCGCTAATTAGCCGTCACCTAATCAACCTTTTTGATATTGAGCAATCAAAAGTTTCTAAACCATTATCAGTCTTGCGATCCTAACATTCTGGCCTAGCCTATTTTTTTTTTACACTCCTGTTTGGTGTTCTGTCCACCAATCGTGCTCTATTTGAGCTGAAATCTGATAAGCATCACTAGTGACCATGTGCTCCCTCGGTAAATGCGAAAGTGAAAAATGGCCTGTCACTCACATGGTATAATTAATCCATCATTGAATTCTCTAAAATTATACGTTTTAATTAAATGTAAACATTTGTTCACAATGTAAAACTATTGGTTAATATTTTTTTTTGCAAATAATAGTTAAGTTTTATTGTTTAAAATTGTGACAAGTATTTTTAGACGAGTCTCATGAGGTTGCTGATTATTTTGTTTGTTTTAAAAATTTGTTGTGGCCCAAATGTGTTTTGTAGACATCATATACTGTAGGCCTAGGGTATTTTTTTACACTGTAATTCTCAAAGTAAGTTTCTATTTCATCATACAAAGTGAAAAATGTTGAATTTGACTCATTTCTAGGTTTAACTAAAACATGCCATCCGTCGTAGTCAGGCTAGTCAAGGGCAAACTATGTAGGCCTATAGATGGCGCAACATAGCTTTGAAGCTTTGATGTGTCTGTATTTGTAATCTTGACGGACATTTAACCACAATTTACCAACAACATGTGTATTTGTCATTCATTCATTCATATATTCATTTATCTGGTCAAAATCAACAAACATTTTACAATTTAATAGAACTGATAAAAACAAGTAATGCATGGCTTACCACTGTGTTTAAGATATTTAAATTAGTAAAATACATTCTTAACCTAAAACCATGTTTGAAAAATATAAAATAAGCATAATATATTGTATTTAAAATAGTAAAGAACATAAATCTCTTTAAACATTAAATGAGTTAGGATGATAAACAACTAAATGCAGCTTATAAAAGTTAAGTTAAAACGGTGAATTACCGTATATTTCGGTTATAAGTCGCACCTTCAACACGCAATTTTGGTCACAAAATTCGGTGTGTGTCTTACACACCGACGAGGTAAAATTCGTAAGGCCGAAAATATAAACTCTCCACAGACAGATAGCCTACCCGTATTACCCATAGGCCTATTTACTTATATTTACACGAGTTTGAAACACATTTTGATACAGATAAGATTTCAAAACATATTAAAGTATTCAAGCTGTGTAAAAACTAATTTTAAAACTAAGAATGATTGTTTTAATAAAAAACATTATTATTCGTCTTTTCAACAACATGGCTGATCGGATAAACAAGGAAGTGAAAATCAACTGTCAGTTATATGCACAGCTGCTGTGTACCGTATGCTTCACTGTGAAGTATATTTTACTGTAGACTGCGCAGTTGTTTGTTAGTGATAACAGCAGTCGTGTTCAGAATGCAATCACTGATCGTACCGCCGAAACTACTCACCGCACAACAAGCAAGGGCATAGACTTTCGTTTGCACAACATGGTCAGATCACTCAACCGCGATGATCAGCACGGGTTCTTTGGGCTGCGATATCTACAGTACTCTCACCACAGTTCATTTGCACGTGGGCTTGATTGCTCAATCGCGACCGCTACTACAGTTGGGCTGTGGTACTGGTAGCCCTTACCTTTGCTAAGCCTAGGTCAAATAATTGCTTTGGAACTAAATATTACTTGAATTATAGGCCTGTTTAATTGAACGGTCGACACATTCCAGGTATAATATTTAAAACAATTCTTAATATTAGTAATAGAAATTGAAATATCGTTGTTGTGAGTCGACGACGACGGGGATTTCCATTTCGTACGTTGCACGTTTTTAGGTTGAAATTTCATGCCCAAATAGTCTCTGTTGACTTTAAAATGACACATTTTACCTTTTAAAAACTAAAAAGTATTAATTTGTAAAAGATTATTGCATAAAAAAATAAATACTTCTACCTATTTCAGAAAATTTGAGCTGAAAATAGACGGGTCTTATACAAAGAATATTAAAAAAAACACAAAATTTTCCGTCTACATTGGGGTGCGTCTTATACAAATGTGCGACTTATACACCAAAATATACGGTAGTGAAATATTAATAAAATGAACTGAATTAATTAAAACTTTTAAAATGAATTAAAATTGTTTAAATATGTTACAGTGATTGAAGTTGAAATAATTGTAGCAAATTTTATGGTAAATTAACAGTTTACTGTAGGCCTAATATTTAATCAAAATGTTGATTTTGACCATGATGGCACAAAAAATCAACTTCACAGGTTTATTTCCATTGTGGTCCTGATGAAAAAAAATTGAAGGTTTAGGTTTCATGTTTATTTGCTAATTGACATAGCATAAAAATAAAAGTGGCCCAATATACTACCTTGTAGGACACCTAATGTTATAGTAAGCATACTTGATTCAGTTTTGTTAACACGTACAAATTATTTTCTATTACTGACATGTATCCATTGAGTGGAGCCGACCCCATGGCTTTGAGTTTATTAAGCCATTTCACGGTTTCAACTGCACATGTGCAGATCAAGTGATAAAACGACGCGAGGCAGTCATATTCCTTTCAAAAAGAGCTGCGCGTTATTTTGTTACTAGACCTTGGTAACACACATGTGCAGTTGAAATGAAGATAATGATCTACCGTATCAAAAGCATTTTGTGAGTCTAATGCTATCAATCCAACGAAGTTTCCATTCAGTACAAAACGATTTCCTAAATCCTGATTGAAATTATTATTCCTCTAGTTGTACATATACTGCTTTTTCAAAATTTTGTATGACGCTTAAAATACTTATTGGTCGATAATTACTTTCATCTGTCTTCCTATTGTTTTTTTTTTTAATATTGGGTGGACCCTTGCAATTTTGAGGTTGTCTGGAACAGTATTCAATAAAATAGATGCGTTTATTATGTGGGTGACTGACTCTTTGATTATGCTTACACAGTCCCACAAAAAACGAGCAGGAATATTATCTAAACCTGCTCTTTATTTATGATGAGTTCTTTAAAAACAAAATCTACTGAGACAGGTTTAAAATAAAAAATACTGTTTGTTGACACTCCTGTGTGTATCCTTGTTGTAAGCAGTTGTAGCATGTGACCGAACTTCTGTTTCTTTTTTTTTTAAATGTTGCGTGCTGAGGAATACTGTTTCCACCATTTCGCGTTGTGTCTTTGATGAAAGGACCTCTTTGGATTGCCTTGATGTATCTGTTTTTTTTTCTTCCGTCACAAAAGTTTACATTATTAGTTAATGATAAGTAAACAATAAGAAGTCGGTTTACTCCAGATTCCAATAAATGTAGGCAGTCAATACAGTGAAGGTTTATCACGGCACTCATCCTTGTATCTGAAGTTTTTGTCAACACACTTTGTTTTGTTCATCTGTCACTGTTTTTAAAATGACATTTAACTTTTCGAGCTTATATCTGCGAGACCTGAACAGAAAAAGACTTAGTACAATGGTATCTACATTTTCAGCAAAAATTTAAATAAATTTTACACATAATTTACAGGTCTCTGAAATTGCTATGTTTTTGATCAACGAAAAAGATTGTTGATAACTCATTTTATCAATCATTTTTGCAGGTTTAAGAAGCCATACCTCTTGAACACTTCATTGCATTTAATTCATTTGAAAAAAAAAGAAATTCTTACACTAAGCTCTTTCTAACTAATATTGATTAGAATCAAAATAATTAATTTTTTTAAATTTTCACACCTATTGGTAGATACTAAGAGTAGAGTTGGATTCACTATAAACATATCTTCATGAAGATGTCTGGTTAGGCATAGGTTAGCAATTAGTTTTGTGTTTGGATTAGTGATGTTGGAGGCTAGTGGTTAATGGTGTCGCCTAGTAATTTTTATTTTATCATTCTGTCAGCAGTTGTGCCAGTTGGAAATGGATGGTGATGATGAGAACTGTGGTCACTAACTACACCAACAATTTCTTTCCGGACTTCAAGTTTAGGACTCCTATAACACGTTGTTTTATAAAGTATTCCAGAACATTTATGATAAATTCAGAGGTCTCAAGTTTGAGAAGTGAAAAAACGAGAGATTTTATGTCAACTGCTTTGTCAATCAAAAATGCAAATGTGCGGTGCGTCACAATAAAATACAGAATGCAGAAAAAGTACATAACATTATGTAAAAATATCTATATTATTGTTTATAAATTGTATTTAACACTGAGCATAGCTGGTATTTTTTGAAGGGACAATCGATTTTGTTCCTAGGCTAGGCCAAGACCCACTCTGAATCTTTTTTGGGAGAAAAATTTATTTTTTAAGGAGGGTGGGAGATGACTAAAAAAATCAGGAGATCCATTTTCAGGAGACTTGGCACATCTGTAAATTCAAGATGAAAGTAAATCATAGAGTATTACTATCATTTAATATTTTTTCTGTATTTCAGTCCTCAGGTAATACCAGAAAATCTTGTACAGGACAGATGGACCGGTAGGCGATAACATTTTTTCACATAACATCACCACTTTAGATTTCACATTTAATGACATAAAGTTGTACTTTTGTTACTTAGATATTTGAACAACACTATAGTAATTTGATTGGCTGTTTCTAGGTCATGTAACATTGAGTCAAAATGTACTATCGCATGATAAAGTTACTAGTAGTACAATAAAACCCCTCAAGTACGTACTGTACAGCACAGGCCCGGTGGCGTTCATAATTGAAAGGATTCATAATATCGGGGTTCAGTGAAATTTGTGCCAATCGTCATTCTAAGATGTACATAAGCGCGGAAATGCATGAAAATCAAAAGAAAACATCTCCTTTCAACATGATTTAATCTTACTTCTCTAAACTTGGCCTACTCTGTGTTGTATAATATATTTTTTTGTATTAAATATTAATTATTAGTTTTACTAGTAATTGTAGGCCTATCGTAATCCACTCGCTAAGTCATGCATACGTAATATTACACGTAGTAAGGATTGGGTGCTGGTCGGAACTGCTGGGTGGTTATCTTAGCAATACGGTGGTGTCTGTACTGTGAAAGATGGCGTTATTGTTTATTTGTGATGTGTGATCGTGTTTCCGATCTACATTTTTAAAAAACTAATTGTCAAAATTGTCATTGCAGACAAAATACAAATATTGTACAAAGGGATGTTTTACCGTATACAACGGAGATTTGATTGGTCGGTGCAAGAACTCCTTGATGAGAAGGTATGTTTTACAAATGGACATTCAATAGAACTGAAAAACGTTTTTCATTACAACATAGCTATAGGAAAATTTTAAAAGAAGTTATCCGGGTTGTCTAAGGCTGGTATTCTCGAAAGTGGACTAACATTAGTCCAGGACTAAATTCAGATTTAATCTAGGACTAACTGACTATGGTATTCTCAAAAGTTTCTAACATTTGTCCAGTTATAAACCCTGGACGAAAGCATTCTAAATTTTGTCTGCCGAGGAACCAGGTTTATGGATAGTCCAGGATCAACTAGTGCTGTTCTAGAGTTAGTCCTGGACTAACTTTCGAGAATACCAGCCGAAGTGTTTACCAAGTCTGTATTTTCACGACAAAATATTGCCAAAACAGCAACCACTGGAGGCGTACTTCATTAAACATTTAAAATATGAAATACAGACTTGTGCCAAGTCTAATGCAATATATAAGAGCAATTTCAATCACTTGCATGTATGAGCATTAATTATACATGAGTCATATTTGTCAAAATGAAAGTACATATTCAGAACATTTGTGCGAGTTTCTAATATTTGGAAAATGAACAACTTCTGACAATGCAATTTCCTTTAAAGTAAATTGTTGTAAACACAAAAAATTTATGAACTCCTCATTCAAAATTACTGGTTGTCAGCTGCCTATTAATAGCATAGGCCAAGGTTTAGAAGTTATGTCCACGATGTTAACATCACATTTGATGTTTTACCTTCTTTTTTACACTACAATACAATATTATATTTTGTCCAAAGGGAAATTTGATGGGACATGAAATAATATTCTGAAGAAAACAAATTTACCATACAACAAACTGAAACATAACCAGGCTACTGTATTTCATTAGGTACGGACATCAGTCTAATATGGTCCTAATGACTTGTATACGGTGAAATATCCACTGAGGTGCTTATAGTGCTGGAAACCCCCCCACCCCCCCCCCTTTGTCTAAAGTAAATAATATTTTTCCATAAAGATGCATAACATAATACAGTCAACTCCGCCTAAGTCAAATCTGTTGGGACCTTCATAAAATGTTCGAATTTCGACTTGTAAATTTATAAAAAAAAAAGGTTTTTTTTAGCACAACCGAATTTAAACCCATGACTGAAATAATGGTCCGGTCTAATCATGGGCATTCAGCTTGGTCTCTGATTTATGCTAGCCTAGGTCTTGCCACATAGTGATAAACAATGCTGTAAAATTTGATTTTTAACATTTTAGTTTTCAAATAACTTGCACCGTACGATACCTCTTGTTTTTTCTAATATCACCTATACCTGTTACCAATAGAATATCTGTATTTGTGTGAGTTTTTTATTGCAATTACTTTTATTTTTGGACCTATCAAATGCAGTGCACTAGCATTTGATAATCAGTAAAGAAAAAAACAAGCGATGTAGAGCGCCTCCTATATTGATAACCAATAAGGAATTTTAGTTGTGTAAAATCAGTCAAGGTTTTGATAGACCTTTATTACTCTGCATTGCAGCGACATCTGTCATATGGCATTTCATTCCTGGTGATTCACCGCTGCAAAGCATTGTCCTGCGCATGTGTTAACATAGGTTTAGCAATTGTGAGTGGCTAGCTTTGTTTGTTGAATCACAGTAGGATGAATATTAACTCGTCCAAACAGGTAGAAAATCGAGGCCAAG
>JAOTQE010109978.1:0-13280 GCA_025631205.1 Nesometra sesokonis
AATTATTGTATTTTTAACATTCTTTTGTTATATAAATTATTTACATATTTCACACATATTTTATGTTGTCAATTTCTATATATTTGGATTAAATTTACTTTCATTTATTGATAAATTAAAAAATTCTATAAAAGATTGCGCATGCGCAATTTCGACATAGCAGCCTTATAACGTAAAACGATTTGATTGGTTGGATTCCGAAATAGTAGGCGCTTCCATGGAATTGAACTTTGGGCTATTTATTCTGTGGAAGTTCACCATCTAGCCGTAATAATAAATCTATGAGGGAGATACATCCTCCTGTAACCTCCAATCACTGTATAATAAATCAGTGCAACAAAAAGCAACTATTAAAAGCTCTTGGGACCAAACAGTGACTGATCACAATTGCAAATTCCTGTTAAAAGTCACCACATAATGAATACCTTCTAATTAGGTCTTTTAATAAGTGTTGAGTAACAACTTGTCTTCTTCCTAGTACTACATGTAATCAATAACACAACCGAGCAATCAAATTAGCTACATAATCAGAACAACCTTTGTATACTTTATTAGTGTGAAGGAAAAATATATACAAATATAATTGAATGCCAATTTTTATGAATTTATTAACCAGTAGTATACAATAATTGGCAAAATCTAGGTGATTAAAGATTACATTTGTATCTTCTTCCTATTGAAATCTACAAAATGTACGGTAATTCAATTATTTTGCAGGAAATATTTGGTGATGAAGATAGAGGATGGCGATACAATTTTCTTGTTACATTTTTATTTTATTTGGTGTTATATCAAGGGTAACCCACAAAATTCCGAAGAACAGTATTTCCATGGGGTTTTGGTGGTGATTGGGCAGTACACCAGGAGACAATCCCCTACTCTTTTCAGAAGAGTGTTGTGTGCTTTAATATGCACATGAGCCATCCGAAAGATGGTGCGCCTAATTTGTATTTTGATACTCCAGCTGAAACATAGGGAGATTGATAATACGTAGTCATGGGCGGCGGAAGAGGGGGTGGGGGATGAGTCTCCCCAGTGAGAACTCGGGGGGGGGGGAAAGTCCCCCTGAAATGTCAATCCAACAAAGAAATTAACAATTCACAACTCAAAAACAGCATGTAAATATGGTAAATATGAATATTGTGGCCATGAAAACCACCTTCAGAGACCAGGAAAGCACAATTTTAGAGGCAATAACTTTTTTTCCTCATCAAATTCTAACTGGGCTGGGGTAGCTGAGAAAAATTAACCTTGTCCCCCCCACTAATTCAAAAACGTTCCGCCGCCCCTGTACGTAGTTAGTATGCGTTAAAAACAGGGGCGGCGGAACATTTTTGAATTAGGGGGACAAGGTTAAATTTTCTTTCCTGGTCCCTGAGGGTGGTTTTTGAATTGTGATATTTTTAGTTGGAATGTCATTTCAGGGGGAATGCCCCCCTGAGTTATCACTGGGGGTGTGTCCCCTCATCTCCCCCTCTTCCGCCACCCATGAAAAATAAATGTGCCTGCTCAGTCAATGAATGGCACTGAGTGGAGTCTTTGGAGCAACAAAAGTACGCAAACCTAGAATATAACCTCCGCAGGTGATTTACATCAACGAATTAGAAACAGGTGTAAACTGAGAATGAACCCAATGGCCGAGTGGTTCTGCTGGCAAAATCTCCTTGCAATTTGAATAGGTCAGACTTTGCTTCTAGTAGTTTTTATACAGCCCCTGTGTAAAGACTAAGTTGTACCCCATTTTAAATCTGCCACTGGATTGAAATGGGGCGGCACTTTGTGTATTGTACTTGAAAGTCTTACATAAGGAATGAAAGGACTTCTATGATGTGTTTATCAGCTGTGTGGTAGTCTATTTAAAGCTATTGTTATTTAACAGCAATAAACATAAATAGCTTACATTAGAGTTAAAATTGCATACTTATCTGAAGGCCTTGTGTTATTGATGACGTGCATATTGTACCATACGGTAGGCCAATGAATCTTGATTTTTTAACTAAATATGGGAAAAACATTTACGTATAGGCATGAATGACCACTATGAAACTGGTTCTGTCGTAGATGCATGCAAGAAGTCGCATGGTTCCCACAGACAGTGACATATCCAGGTGTTGCTTGGGGGAGGGGGTTTGTTTAGGGTGTTTCAGATGTAGACATTACGAGGATTAGGGCCTTGCAGGGGAAAAAACTGATCTAGAGATGGTTTCAGGATTCAGAAGAGGGGGGGGGGGGGTGGCAGGGGTGGTGCACTTTGCCAGGTTCAGATCCAAAAGAAAAGCTGTTGCCACCAGGGACAGATCCAGGATCCTGCGAAAGGGATGGGAGGGGGAACTTTCCTGAACTTGAGTGGGCGTGGTTTATGGATCTTGCGTGTTTCGTGTGCTTTTACTGTTACGCCTGCCACACTTTGTCTATTTTTTTGGGGCGTTTTTAGACCCGGCATCACTAAAATTGGGGGGTGATGCAACTACGTTTTGCTGATAAGAGGCCCCTTAAATCTGCCCCTGGCCACCACTGTAGAAACCAATGGATTATACCACTTAGCTGAGCCATGGACATCCAAAAATATCCATCAGCATTTTCTTTCGCTTCTCAAATTTAAAACTAAGATGATACCTTCACCACTCCCCACCCCCCTTGTCATAATCCAGCATCACACATCCCCATTTAAATTTCCAAGTATGGCCCTGGTTTCCCACCTGCTTATTAATAAAAACCGTAACAGTACACTTTTTAATTCATATACCTCGCTAAGCATGGCTCATAGTTTCATGTTAAAACCAGTCACGATGGATTAACACTGTTATTATGTTCAGTGGAGATGAGTTTAGAAAGATGGTGAACTTTACTTGACTTGTGCTGGCTCTACTACTCGTACTACTACTACTCGTACTACTACTCGTACTACTACTCGTACTACTACTCGTACTCTACTACTCGTACTAGCATTATAAAGACTAAGCAAAAGTACACTAATAAATCCTTATGGACATCCCACTAAGCGTGGCTTATAGCTTTCATGTTTGAAACGATCATGACAGATTAACTTTGCAATGTATTGTCCAGTGGAGATCGGCTTAGGAAAATGGTGAACTTTAATTGACCTAAGTTGGCTATTCCCGTACTAGCATTATAAAGCAAAAACAAATATATATAAACAAAAACAACTGAGCCCAAGCACAATTTTTTAGAAATTCATTTGGTCACAGGAATTTTTAAAAACCATATTTCTGTTTTTTTTTGTTTTTAATTTCCATAGTCTAATTTTCGGATAACTCAACAAAGTTACTCAAAAAAGTTGGAAGATTATCAAATAAAAAAGCATACCCTAGTTTTTGAAAATTTTGGTTGGTTAATGCAGGTAACAAAATATGACAATGAAAACATAATTTATTGTTTTGGGTAAACCCCTTCACATAACATGGGATGGATATTTTAAAGGATCAGTATGTTTTAAGGATGTTTATACATTTTTAGTTCCAACATACGAGCTCTACAAGCACCCGTGTGTCTATAAAGCATAACAGTGCTGTATTTTTTTTTCGACCCACTCAAACTGTTTGGCCCTCTATTGGCTCAACCTCTCGTAAGCAGTCAATGTCAGGGGCGGATTTAAGGGGGGCCGGGCCAGCCCCGGATCTCCCTTTCGAAAATTAAAATATATCAATATTAAAACATTGTCTATAAAACGAAAATATTCAGCAAGAAATTTCTATTTATGTTCCCAATTTACAGAAATACTTCATAACACGAAAAATTAATAAGTCTAGCAGGGACAAACCAAAATATGGTAAACAATGCTATAGTTTCCTCATTAATTTGTCATTCCTCTAATTGTGTCAAAATTTTCATTTTTTTTCTCCATTTATGCATTTATTGAAAAAATCACTGATGTTGTCACCCTTTTTTAATATTAGTTTTCAAATTGTGACAATTTAATTTTTGATTTTCTTTAAAAAATAGCAATTTTGTGGATTCCCATCAGTTCATAGGAGAAGCAATGATTTACTTCACACAATATCAATTTATTAACAGTCAATCGCAGAGTATAGTAGAAAAAAAATCTCTCACTTCAAATTGTTCTTTTTTAATTTATTATCTACAATGCAGACATGTGTTTGTACAGCTTTTACAATTACTAAATATATCTACCAACTAGGTACACTATAAAAAAAAAACAATACATTAAAAAAAGAAAACACAAAATACATATGAAATACTGTACTCCTATATACACCGTAGTATTATATTTGTATGTTATAACATATATCGTATTATAATGCTTAACACTAGGACTCAAAAGGATCTTTGTGTTACCAAGCATTTCTTTTTGGGTTGGCTGGTTGGTGAAGATTTTTTAGTAAGCAATTTTGTTTTTCATTTTTGCTATATTTCCATAACCTATTTTTGGGATAAGTTTTTGCATTTTTTAAAATTTTTGGAATAACTATGCATTACTTACAATTTTCTGGGTAAGATAATATATTGAGCCAAAAATGGTGTTATAAAGTTTTTAAACAATTCTGACCATGATTTTCCAGATTTTGGGTCGGTCAGGCTTCAGCAACACAAAGATATTTTTAAAGGCCTTATCTATATTAAATATTAGAATGTTTATAAAACAAAAAAAAACATGAAAATGTTGATGAAGGATAATTAGTTGAACTATAATATACAATGTAGTCCTCTATTTAAAATTTTCAGCCAAAAAAATTAATACTTGCACATTTTATGAATATTTATAGTAATGACTTCACGAATACCAAATATAAACCACTTATCCATGCATAAATTAGGGGGGGGGGTCAAAATGATTTTACTGCAGTTACTGTAGTAGTGATACATTGCTATTAAGTCTACTGCAGTTACTGCAGTAATCTATTGCTATTAAGTCTACTGCAGTTACTGCAGTAATCCAGTGCTATTGTGCTTTCTTTGGTGTCTGTATTGACACACAATGTATCTAGACACATTGTTTTCAGTTATTCTCTTTCAGATACTAAACTAATGCTGTTGTAAGTAAATTACTGCAGTAATTGCAGCCGGATAATTTTTACATCGTCCCTACAGGGGACACCATTAAAGAAGCGACTCAGATATTGAACTCTTTAGGTATGTTCAGGTTCATGTCTTAAGCTGAGCTAATACAAGGCCTAAGGTAATCCAAGATGACAATTCAGACACTAGGCATTGCTTAAGCTAACACTAAAAAATTTTTAAATTGTCACCAGTGACGTTCCTATGACAAGTTATCCAAATGTGATTGGCCAATTGTTTGAGATTTTTTATTAGTCAATGAAGATTGACTGACAAGGTGTGCAAAGTGTTAGCTCATTAGCATACACTAAAGCCGCAATCGCACTGGATTTAAAAAAGGAACATTTTACTATGACAGTTGGTAACATTTAACAAGGTTAAATTTTACCAATGTTCACACTTGGATTATTTGGCATGGTTAGTTTCACCACAAACTATGGGAAAATTGTAAAATAAACCATGTTATTCAAAGTCACAACTCACAGGAGCACCCAATTGACCAATGAAGGCCATTCTGTAATATGACTTGGGAAGTTTACCTAAGTCGCGCTGTTCACATTGGACTTTCCTGCTTGGTAAAACTAACCTGATCACTTTTCCTGGTCAGGCGGGACTCAAACTAACCATGCGGCATGGGTAAGTTTCCTTTTCTCCATGGTTAGGTAAACTTCCCAGGGGCGGATCCAGGATCTGCCGAAAGGGGGGGGGGGGCGCACTTTGAAATTCCGTGTGGGCGTGGTTCTTAGGTTTTCCCTGACGAGCACCTATTTTGGTGCTCTGGTGCCGTATTTTAGTCGATTTTGGGTTTTGGTTGTAAATTTTGGACCCGGCGCACCTAATATAAGGGGGGAGGGGGGGGCGCAAGTATGTTTTGCCGATAATAGGGGGGCGCGCCGGTTGCGCCCCCTAAATCCGCACCTGCTTCCTATGTTGTTCATGCGGGACTAATCATGGTAAAACTAGGCAGTGTGCTGGTTAGTTTTACAAAAAAACAAGTCAAGTGCAACTGTGGCTTAATCTTGTTCTTACTGCTAGCACTAGTTACACCCTGGACATTGCTTAATCAATGAGTTATAACTGACTTATGCTAATACTGGGTTAGGTCAGACACAAACCATCATAATATGCTTAAAAAATTATACTACCCTTTGTCTGAACATACAGTACAATTTGTAACTTTTACATTTTTTTTTGTTTTTGATTTTATTATTTATTTATTGCCAAATCACCTTACTAGTTTGTATATTGATTAGGCTAGAATAAACCAGATCCCTGAAAAGATATGACAAAGAACAGTACAAAAAAAACAGTATTAATTGAATGAACTGAGGAATAACACAAAGTTTAATCAAGTAATTATATTGGGTCCTCAATGATTAAATAAAAATACTGTATATAGTATATAAAGGCAGCACAACAGCACTACAAAGAAATATCATAACTTGCAAAATTTAATGGAAATGTTAGCCCTCATGCAAGTTATTTGAGCTAATTTGTATAAACCATCTATTTCAAAATATACTATCGGCCAATGATGCCATGGGCAATGACATAATTACTGTTAGTTTTTTGTTTTTGCATTTTCCTCTTTTTAGTTCATATAAACAGTGCTGTTTTAATAAGTTCCAAGAAAACAAAACCAATTTATCAACCTTTCCATTTACAAACTTTTTCATTTACAAACACCTTCCAACCTTAGGTGTGTGTAAATGAGGTAAACTATTTGAGAGACAGTGATTTTAAGGCATTTGCATGTTTGGCCATAAAATAATGGTTGCCAGAGGTAATTTTATGGTTGTCCTAAACTTGGATGGATGCAGAGGCAGTGGTGGCGCCAGGAATTCCCCGACGAGTTGGGCAAGTAAAATTTCGAGGTAGGCGTGTCTCCGGTTTTCAGTCTGACGAGCAAAAAAAAAAAAAACACGTTATTTGATGTGTTTGCATGCTTTTTTATCCCGTTTTGGTGTCGGGGATTGACACTATCCTGCAAAGCCCCCGACGAAACCTTTATTTTCTCCCCGACGGGGGGACAAAGGGCCCTCGACAGGGGGGCTGTAGCCCTGCCTAGCCCCCCGTAGCGCCGCCACTGTGCAGAGGTGATGTAGATGTTGCAACTGTACCCCTGAATTATAGTAAAAGATAAATAATTGTATTGTAAGAGTTTTGGAATACATTAGGGTACATTTTTTCCACCCTGAGTCTAGTGTTTTTAATCTTTTACGTCAACTCCAAGCATGGTGAAGCTGATGGTTTGTATTTACAAGCATCCAATTGCCAATACTGCCTCCATCCCAGCTGAGATGTCGGGAAGTTATTCTGTAAGTGCTAGATTATGTGTAAGTTCAAGGTTTACTATTTTCATGTATTAACGCTACCTCAGGCCTTTTACATTAATATCGCATACAAAATAATGCTAATTTTACAATATGTTATTATGCTAACATTAGCCATGGCAAGTACATTTAACATTAGTTATTCAAAATATTCAAAACATTTAATGCTACATTCAGACATAATACAATGCATATTGGCAACTCATTAAGAAACTTGTCTCTCGACTGATACTCTATACAGAAAGTGCTTTCTTTTATAATAAGGCCTTAAAAAATCTTATGTTGCCAAGCACAGCATTTTTTAAAATCATGAATTTTTATATTTTTTTTTAAAGTACATACAGTAAGTGATATCTTATAATTTCCGGAATCATTTATGTATTTTTTTTAACACTTTCTGAATAATTTTATGGATTTAGCCAAAAAATTGAGAAATATGAAAATTCTTAAGATTTTTTTTTCTTGATTTTCTACATTTTGGATTGGTCAGGCCACACACATATCTGAGACCAATATCTGAGACCAAGGTCAAGTCATAAAAGCGGCGCCGTGGCCGTAATGTGTATCCTTGCGGTGGAGTAGTATGGTGAATTGTCAACTTTTAATGATGATATTAACTCACCTGACCACCGCAAGGATAGAAATTAAGGCCGTGCCGCTGTTTTTATGACCTGACATTGATCTTGGACATGCGCAGTTAAAAATGTGAAAGGATTTATTGGAAAATTAAAGATGAAATATACCACCAAGATGGAGAAATAAAAATCATATAAATTAAATTTAAATAATCGTTGGCAGATTACATTACAGCTACAGGAGTTTGCATTATCATATCAATTATTGCAGTGATAATTGTTTTCCTCTATTCGGTGGAATCTCATGGAGGCTACACCTATCGGTTGCAGGCAAAAATCTGCAGTGCTTTTTGAGAAGTCGACATCGAAAGGATGAGGTGAGCTGCGGTCTGCGAACTACCTAGCCTGCATATTGTGAGTTGGCTTTGCCTTTACCGTCTAAGACTAAAAGTAAATAACACACCAACAACATATCTTGTATATTTCCTTTCGATATTAAGACCATTTTTGTTGAATTCTTCCTCCATTTTTTGCCATGGTTTTCACTTGTGAAGCATCAGAATGCTATTCGCATCCTGCCACACTTAAAATTACAGCTGCGATGATGACCCCAAAGTTGGAAACTGACCGCTAGGTGGCACCCCATATTGTGAATCCACTGAATTTATTTTGGTATTCTCGAAAGCAGACCAACAATAGTCCTGAACTAAAATCAGATTTAATCCTGGACTAGTGGTATTTTAAAAGGTGGCTAACCATAGTCTAGATTTAAAAACCTGACTAAAACATTCTAAATTTTGTCTGCCTAGAAGGCAAGTTTATCGATAGTGCTGTTCTATGCATTGTCCTTGATTAGTCATACCAGCCAAAAATTAACAAAATAAATGTTTTATCAATTCTGGGGTATGAACATCAATAAAAATATTAACACACAGATCATTTGCTGCCTTGTTGATTTCATTAGCTCACTGTTGTTCAGACATGATTTTTACACCTGCATAGTTGGCAATAGTCTGACAAGTCTCAACGTAGCATTAAATTTAAAGCTTAAAACAATAAAACAAAAGCAGATTTTAACAATTAGCAATTTACATGACTATAATAACAATTAATTATATTGATTTACAAAGAATAAAAAATTACAGAAATAATAATAATAATAATGTCTATTTACAATACAGTACAATAGTATTTATTACTAAACCAATCTTCTACTACACAAAGTGAAAATTGTAAAAGTGGTAATTTTTGTGTGTGTGAATTTTCGACATTCTCGATGTTCACACATTTATTATTTTCAGGAATTAAAATTTTGTCTACACAAAATTTCACAGCAATAAATATTTGCGATGTTTTTATTCCTGTTTTGCATGCAAAAAGCATGAAAATTAAGTACTACAAAAATTACTACATTTACAGTAGTTCCCTTATTCATAAGATCAAACTTACTACACCATTTCAATTATTCCATTGGGAAACCATTTATACCCCTGGTCTTGTGCAAGTACACAATGAGACTCAAACCCACAACTTTTCAGTTGGAAGCCCAAGTCTTTGCTCTTGAACCAGTTGTTCATGATTTGAGGACGACGACGATGATGATGATGATGATGATTATTTGATTATAACTAGCAACAATGTTGATGATTGTGATGATACAGACTTTAAAAAAAAGTTTGTTACCAAAGCAAAAAACATGTTTGAAAATTGGCATTGGCCAGTCAGAAATATTTTTTTTTTTTTATTAGATCATCTTTAATTTTGAGATAACCTTTGCATTTCTTACAATTTTATATTTTTATAACCATATGAAGTTAAAAAAAAAAAAACACTGACCAAAATTTTCAAGATTTATGACTCGGTCAGTCTTGGGCAGCCCAAAGATTTTTGTTACACTTAGTCCAGACTATTTCAAGATATTTGACAAAACACTTTGATGTAGCCATATATGGTAAGGAAATGTCCATATATGGGAATGTGATGTCATTGTAACCATATATAGGCATATCGATTTTTTGAAATATGATAGCCTGGATCGAGCTTCAGGCCTAAACATGATGATGATAATGATGTTAATGACTCTCGATTGGGATTCTGAACCTCAACCACTATGCCAACTGCTCCAAACCACTTCATAGGCTCAAGCTTTTTTCCAGTTTCTTGGCATGAAGCGGATGAGAATGCAATACCCCCCTATGGAAGCAGTTGGCGTAGCGGTGGTGTTTCAGACTTCCAATCACGAGGTCGGTGGTTCGAGACTCACTCTGGTCAGCTGTTTGTGTTCCTAGGCAAGACACTTTATTCATGTTGCATTTCTCTAACCAGGAGTATAATTGAGTTCCTGAGAAGTGCAAATACCTTATGCGCTGATTACAGCTGCAACATTATGGAATGGACTGTATTCCATAGGTGCTTGTTCCAATGACTGGGGGTAATAATTGTGAAGCGCTTAGAGGCCTTGGCAATAAGCGTTATAATGTCACATATTATTATGGGAGGCTAGTCTATTGTAGGTTATTTCTGAACTCAAGCAATGCGAGCCAAGTGCACAAGCAAGTGGTAAGAAGGAGTCTCGAACTCCCAACCAGTTGAGATTCTGAACCACGACTTCTTTGCCAACTCCTCCCACAAATCTTTGAAATTTTAAAAAATGAACTTGCTTTTATACTCACTCAAACCTGTTTACAACTTGTTACAAGTTATTAATATTTACAAAAGAGCATCAGTGTGAAAAGGGTATCGTTATGTAGTAATATGAAATATAAGAAACCCTTGAAAAACAAATGGAGCAGACTACCTGACACTATCAGCCATTATAATAATACATACACCTTCAAAAAATCCTCATTCTGTCAGAAACAAATTTCTTTATATTAATCGATTCTAGTTTAGTCTAATATTTTGGCTATGAATATTTCTAATTATGTTAACCTAAATCTAAATAAGATTTATAGAAAGATAAAGTAGTATCATATTCAAAACTGAATGCAGGGAATGAGCTTTTAGGAGCTCATTGTACTAAGCCTTGGCATTGTGTAGTACAGTAAAGGTAGTTCCATATTCAACACTAAACATAGGGGAATGAGCTGTCAGGAGCTCACTGAACTAAACCTCACCATTATGTGGTACGGGTAGTCCCATATTCAAAACTGAATGCAGGGAATTAGCTGTTAAGAGCTCATTGTTCTAAGCCTCAGCATTGTGTGGTAAAGATAGTTCCATAACACCGAATGCAGGGGAATGAGCAGTTAGGAGCTCACTGAATTAATCCTCACCCTTGTGTGGTAGGGGTAGTCCCATATTCAAAACTGAATACAGGGAATTAGCTGGTAGGAGTTCATTGTTCTAAGCCTCGGCATTGTGTGGTAAAGATAGTCCCTTTTTCAACACTGAATGCAGGGAAATGAGCTGTCAGGAGCTCAATGAATTAAACCTCACCATTATGTGATACAGGTAGTCCCATATTCAAAACTGAATGCAGGAAATAAGCTGTTAGGAGTCCATTGTTGTAAGCCTCAGCATTGTGTGGTAAAGATAGTCCCATAACACCGAATGCAGGGGAATGAGCTGTTAGGAGCTCACTGAATTAATCCTCACAATTGTGTGATAGGGGTAGTCCCATATTCAAAACTGAATGCAGGGAATTAGCTGGTAGGAGTTCATATATAGAACTAAACCTCACCATTGTGTGGTAAAGATAGACCCAGGATATTCAATACTGAACGTAGGAAAATAAGCTGTTAGGAGCTCCGTATTATGTGGTACGGTGACCAATGTTTCCTTTCCACACCACCTTCTTTAAGTACAGTATTGTACTACTTTTATTCACTAAATTTTTAGATACCATTAATTTCTTCTATTACTGATTGTTCCCAATATTGTTACTTTCTACAAATATTCCTAAAAATATAAAATGTGTATATTGTCACATTTTACAATAGCAAAAAGAAGGTTATCATTTAATTCTCAGTAGTCAAATGCTCTTAACTTGAATAATTAAAATGACCATGGTTTCAAAATAGAAACCAGTCAACCACAAGAGGTTTTAAATTTTATTCATGTTTATAAAATATTAAATCCATTCAATTACTACCTATGTTAAATTTATTTTCCATGAAAATTAAGAGAGAAATCCGAAAATATATCTCTCTGTCACAAACGATGAGTGATAAAATGGAGTAGAAAGACAGAATTGAGTAAATTTCCTTATTAAAAGCAGCCACCTGTATGCCGGTCTCAAAGCTGTTTGCAACCACTTGTAAGTTCTTTCAATAGGCCTTTGACAGCCGATTGTATAGTATCCCTGTAATCCTCCTTATCTTGTTCATGGTCTGCAAAAAAGAAAAACATAATTTAGTTTATTTGTAAAAACTGTAAAAAAAAATTTAATTTAGGTTCTATATCAATTCATCAAAACATATTTTGGGGCAAGGTATGACAAAACAACTGAGAAATAAGCAAATAAACAACAAGAAGTATCAACAAATATAAAGAAATTTTTTGTCTATTTTGTACTATAACTTTTGTTTTTAGATGTCCGATTTTGATAACTAACAACTCACTTTAAAGCTTACAATGCGTTAATACTAATATTGCTTCAATCAAGGAAGTTTTGCTTCAATATTAACTAAATTTTTCAATTTTGCGACAACTTGGTGGTTTTGCCATGACATGGCCAAATGATAAAATTGACATTTACAATACAGTGAATGCAAAATTTTATTAAACATTTTTTTTAAAATTTACATTATTTTGACAAATTAAACAAATCTTTACGCAAAGCAGAACAAACAAGAATTGATAAGAAAATTAAATAGTGTACATCTTTGATTTTGCATTGCAAAGAACACAAATTCAATTAGAAAGAGGGACAACAGGAATAGTACGGAGTCCCTTTTGAACCATGAGAAAATGTGCATTTGTTCTTTCTCTTATAATGTTACAATGCATAATATTGAATAACTGACAGTAGTTTTCAATAGTAAATAATATTTTTAAAGAGGAAAATGAGACACAACTCTCCGAAAAAACAATGACTATGAAAGAAATTTTCCCAGTAAATCACAGAAGTTCTTAAATCATGTAATTGATGAAACATTTCTTCCAAAGATCATCGTGACTGCTACATAGTTGAGGCTGTGGTAGGCCTAGTGTTACTTTTGCTAAGCCTGGGTCAAATAAATTGCGTTGGAACTGAATATTACTTGAATTATAAGTATTTAATTGAACTGTGAACACATTTTAGTTATATAATAATTGAGGGTATTGCTATTTTGCGCAAACCCCGCAAACCTCCGAAAAATCACAGAAAACCCAATCATAACAGGTTGAAAGT
>JAOTQE010109989.1:0-13279 GCA_025631205.1 Nesometra sesokonis
TGTAGTTCTTTTTTAATATTATTGGATTTGTTTTGTTTAATCCGTTTATTGATATTATTTTTTAGATTACGATATTCTTGCCATAATTCACTTGTTCCTTCTTTTAAAGCCTTTGATTTTAATAAATAAATAAAGTGTTTTCGATTGATATCGAAAACACATCGAGTAATACAAACCAATAGCATAAACTGTAAATTAAGAATTTATATAAATGATGATGATAATGTTAATGAATAAAGCAATAACCTATTCTGTGGAGAAGTTAATGGGCCGAATTTATAATTTAATAAGATTTAATTAAATCGATAAGTTTGAACTAAGACCAAATATTGTCAATCTAAGTAATTATTTTATAATAGTTCCCATTGAAGTAAATATAAACTTGCCTGTTCTGATCGATTTGCAACCAACATCAAATCACTCCGACCACTAGTTTCGGAAATATGGTGGTCAAAGGTCATTTTGAAAAACGCCCCCAAACAAGACTTTCCCATCATATCTGGGAGGTGTATAGTAGGTATATTTTGTATAAATTGGCCCATTTTGCAAATCCATCGAAAAAAAGTATGCTAAAATTAGTCACGGATCACATAAAAATACTAATACAATTTTTTTAAAAGTTTAGACAAGAATAATAGGGCTATATTTTAAATTAAGCGAGTTAAAATATTATCTTGGTTCAAGATGGTGATTCGGCTTCAATTTGTAAGACCATCTTTATGCATTAAATGCGTTCCATAGCAGGTAGATTGTCATACTGCTCTTACGTATGAATGTTGTGAAGACTGATAGGCCTGTATGATTATTTAGTTTGAGATAATAATAATGCTAAAGGCTATATTTTTAAGTAGGTCAAAACGTGGGCGGATCCAGGATTGGGTTTTTTTTTTGGGGGGGGGGGGGGGGGGGGGCTAAAAGAAATCATGCTTGCAATGAACAAGTCTGCAATGCACAGCACAGTTGCTGTGAATATAAACACCTCCTTTAGTACTGGTATGTTTGCAACTGCATCTGTGACCCCTCAACTTTAAAAAAAATCCATAATTGGTTGCTAATGTATTAGGGAATTATAGGCCAGTTTCCAACCAAACCCATAATTGGTTGCTAATGTATTAGGGAATTATAGGCCAGTTTCTAACCTCCCTGCCCTAATAAACTAATGGAATACTCAATTCATGACCAGCTTAGGCAGAATCTTAAATGTAACGGTTTTGTTGAGGAGTTTCAATCTGTTCATAAGCCCTAATCACAGTACTGAAACAGCACTGCTGAAAGTTTAAACAGACAAACTATGAAGAAAATTGTTACCCAAGTGCCATGTTTGATACACTGGACCACGACATCCGTTTAAAACGTTGTTTCTAACCACGCCACTGCATGGCTTAGCCCTATGTAGATAACCGAGGTTGTCGGGTGTCAGTGCTAGGTTCAAAATCCGAAAGATTCCCCTTAAATTTGGAGTATCATAACGATCGGTTATTAGCCCATGGTTTTAAGTAGGCGGTAAAAATTAGTACTAAAGTATGTACCAACCAACTTTACCATTGAGTAAAGAATGTAAAAGATATGCAGGAATTAATATTGCTTACGTGAATTTATAGATTGTATTTTATTTTCATGTGTGGAACATCAATATTTTAAACAAAACAAACAACTACTTTGACTATAAATTTTTCCACAATATACACATTCATATATTCCTTCAGCTATCAAAAGTTCTCAGGGTTTTGTCCATTTAATTGTCCACAACATTGAGATGAATGCTTCTTTTGTGAATCCTTAAATGTACTTTTTTCTTACTTTAGTTCCCAGAGACTTAAATATAGTGCTTTATAAAGGCCTACATATTATTATTTCCATATGGTGTTTTTCCTGTATGCATCATCAAATGACTTCTCTTATTGCACTTCATTCCACAATGTTCACATTCATATAGCTTTCTCCTGAGTGAATCTTTAAATGTACTGTTAAGTTTCCTTTTAAACTAAATCTCTTTCCACAATGTTCACATTCATATGGTCTCTCTCCAGTATGGATCCTCAAATGTCTTTTTAAATGACTTGCATTACTACATAGCTTTCCACAATATTCACATTTATATGGTGTTTCTCCTGTGTGATTCCTTAAATGTTCATTTAGGCATCTTCTATCCCTGAATTTCGCTCCACAATGTTCACATTCATATGGTGTTTCTCCTGTGTGAGTCCTTGAATGCACTTTTAAGTTGCCTTTGTGATTAAATTTCTTCCCACAATGCTCACATTCATATGATTTTTCTTGTGTATGAATCCTAGAATGTATTTTTAGGTAAGAATTTTGACTGAATTTTTTTCCACAAAGTTCACATTTATACGGTTTTTCTCCTGTATGGATCATCAAATGTCTTTTAAGACAACTTCCCTTATTGAATTTCTTTCCACAACATTCACATTCATATGGCATCTCTCCTGTATGGATTCGTAAATGTACTGTTAAGCTACTTTTGAAACTAAATTTCTTTCCACAATGTTCACATTCATATGGTCTTTCTCCTGCATGGATCATTAAATGCCTTTTAAGATAACTTTCATTGTTGAATGTCTTTCCACAATGTTCACATTGATATGGTGTTTCTCCTGAGTGAATCTTTAAATGTGCTGTTAAGTTTCCTTTTAAATTGAATTGCTTTCCACAATGTTCACATTCATATGGTTTCTCTCCGGTGTGGATCCTCAAATGTCTTTTTAAATGACTTGCATTACTACATAACTTTCCACAATATTCACATTTATGTGGTGTTTCCCCTGTGTGATTCCTTAAATGTTCATTTAGGCATTTTCTATCCCTGAATTTCTCTCCACAATGTACACATTCGTATGGTGTTTCTCCTGTATGAATCCTTGAATGCACTTTTAAGTTACTTTTGTGATTAAATTTCCTCCCACAATATTCACATTCATTAGATTTTTCTTGTGTATGAATCCTAGAATGTATTTTTAGGTACGAATTTTGATTGAATTTCTTTCCACAAAGTTCACATTCATATGGTTTTTCTCCTGTATGGATCATCAAATGTTTTTTAAGACAACTTCCTTTACTGAATTTCTTTCCACAATATTCACATTCATATGGCATCTGCCCTGTATGGATTCGTAAATGTCCAGTTAAGCTACTTTTGAAACTGAATTTCTTTCCACAATGTTCACATTCATATGGTCTTTTTCCTGCATGGATCATTAAATGTTTTTTAAGATAACTTACATTGTTGAATTTCTTTCCACATTGTTCACATTCATATGGTGTTTCTCCTGAGTGAATCCTTAAATGTACTGTTAAGTTGCCTTTTAAACTGAATTTCTTTCCACAATGTTCACATCCATATGGTGTTTCTCCAGTATGGATCCTCAAATGTCTTTTAAGATAACTTCTATTATTGAATATCTTTCCACAGTGTTCACATTCATATGGTGTTTTCACATGCCTCTGAAAATCATGTACATTAACAAATATTTTTTCACATGGATAATCTTCCATTTTGATACATATTCCCAAATGCGTTTTCAAATCCTTTAATTCAAATCTGTTTTCACAGTGTTCACAGCTATACGTGTTGGTATCTTCCGAGTGTGGATCTGAAAGTTTCTCTAAGTCTGAACATTGATCATATTGTTCTTTTCCTGACACTATCCTCTCTTCCAGTACACTATTCTTTAACCAATTATATTCATCCGCCATATATTCTTTATAATAAAAAAAAAAACTAATGTTATTTAATTTTAAACTTAGTGTAAATACCAATTCTGGTATTGCTAAACTGCACAAACTCCCCAAAATTCCACAAAAACATGGAAAACACAATCACAACAGATTCTAAGTATCTGAATCATAGTATTCTACTCAATTAGTATTTCCATCAAACAAAATATTTCATTGTCATCCGAACCTTTTCTTGGGTAAAATGGTTTTTTTAAAAAATATTGTTAAACCCTGCAAACCTCCAGGAAAGGATAGCAAACCCTGTCAAAACGGTTTCTACGTAACTGAATCATATAGTATAGTACTCAATTAGTATCTCCATCAAAAAAAATATTACATTGTCATGCTCCAAACCTATTTTTTGGGTGAAAAGTTTTGCTAAACCCCAAAAACCTAAAAAAATACATAGAACCCAGTGAAAATGGTTTCTAACAGAGTCATGTAGTATGGTACTGAATTAGTATCCGAGTATACAATGGATAGTGAAAACTGCAGCAGGCTAGTGAATTTTACTAGCCCAGTTGGCTAGTGAATACAAGTGTCAAGCAGTCACTTTTACACATTGTAGATTAAGTTTCCACAGACATTGGCTATTTGAATTTCTTATGGGCTTGCCCAGTGGACTAGTCAAAACAAAAACAAAAATCAAGGCCTGTCTAGGCAAATTTTCTGCATAAATTTATTTCACAATATTCACAATCATATTGTTTCTCCAGTACGTATCATCAAATGTATTTTAAAATAACTTCCATGATTGAATTAAAAGTGAATCCTAAAGGGATACTTAAAGTTCTATTTTAAAGTGAATTACTTTATACAATGTTCACATTCCTGTGGTATTTCTCCATTATGGATCATTAAACGCCTTTTATGATAACTAAGTATTAACTTTTTAATTAATACAGTGCACATTTTCCGCGCCTTGTCACATCGACTTGTTTTTTACAGTGTGTTTAGCACTTGATGAAATAGCTAAAACACATACAATACCTACACAATTTTCACATTCACGTGTTTATCCTGTATGAATCCATGTCCTAGTTAACTTTTGACTGAATTTCTTTCCACAATGTTCACATTCATGTGGTCTTTCTCCAGTATGGATCATTTGCCTTTTATGATAAATTCTATATTTGAATACATCTTTCCACAAAGTTCACACTCATATGGTGTTTCTTTTGTGTTAATCTTTAAATGTACTTTTAAGTAACATTTTAAAGTGAATTTATTTCCACAATATTCACATTCATGTGGTGCTTATCCAATATGGATCCTCAAATGTCTTGTAAGATGAATTATATAAATATTGATGGTGTTAGGCCTACTTAATTTTACCTTTCGATATTCTTCACGGTAAATAATCATAATAGGTTACTCTGTTTTAATACTATATATTTTGTTAAATGTTTCAATTTTGCAAGTAAAAAAATATAATATTTTATAGATTTTATAGTTTATTTTTTTAGCGATTCCAACGATCTAGAAGAAGATTTTGACAAATGCCACCAATAGTTCATTTACTGCCTGTTTTACGACGTAATTTCACATGAGGTGATTTTATTCGCGCGAGTCGCGTAATGTTGCTTATAGGCATACGCAATTTCTTTTTCAATTACAAAGTTTTTATGGCGCATGTCAATAAGTAAACATTGGGCATGAGCAGTTTAATTATCAACTACAAGTTTCTTACTGCGCATGCCCGTAATCAAAAATTTGTGGCCGATTCGTTTCACGCACGAATAAATTTTCCTAGTGGAAAACAGTGTTGACAGCCGTTTGTTTACATAATTACACGATGTTGTCATTTGCAATTTATTCATTTAAATATATTGGTTTATGAAATAAAGTTTTTGTGATGTGTAGAATTGAGTAAATAAATGCGTCAAAAGACCATGGAAGATATAACAATAATAGGCCTACGGTAGGCCCAAGTATACTGTAAATATTTCGATTTTGAAACATAAACAGGGAATAGCAGTTGTAGACGATCAAGACCGCCGTCATAGTGTGACTGGACGATTAGTCCAGCTCGACAATCATTTAAAAATCATTACAAGCATCGCAATTTGAGTAAATTATAAAACCACCATCGTATATAATTTTATTGAATTATACAATTCTGTAGAAATATGAAAGAAATTCTTATATTATGCCATAAAATTAACAATTTTCTAAACAGTTTGAGACGCCAGGCCGGATGCCAATCAAAAACATTCGGGCCTATATATGCGCTAGCGGGTTGTACTAGACGACCAGGACCGAGAATTAATTTTTTTACCCAAATCCCGTCACCACAGCTACATCATCCCTTTCTTAAACATACTTTGTACTTCTAATGATGATCAACTGTCGGAATTACACAAACAGTTTTATTTTTTTAACACGTAAACAAGACATGATTGCAGAATGTGGGAATTCCCCTCTATCATAAACAAGTGGTGAGTCGTCTCATTTTTTAACGCATCAGTGTCTCTAGCGTGCGTGTATGAGTCGCTTGTCAAAGTTTCCAATACAGTATGCTGTGAAAGGAGCGGTGACGCACTAAATTGATTGAAGTTTACAAAGTTTGTTATTGTTATTTCTTCCAAGATTTTCGGAATTCGACTTATGGATTGATTTAGACCGATTTAGCACATAAAATACGTTCGACTTTGATTTTTTTCAACTTTGATTTATTCGACATAGATTAAAGATTATAACCATTGTAAGTAGAGGGGAAACAAAGTGGCATGGAAATAAATTTGACTTGGACGAATATTCGACTTATCGCCGGTGCGAACGCTCCATTCGTTCTACCATGAACGGCTTACTAAGGTGTTTAATGCTATTTTTGAAGACCAATACCATCCGCTTCATGACGACATAACTAGCACTATTATTGTCCGGAGTGGTAGAATGAGAATGGTGCGTTCGCACACGGACCGGTACAAGTACTCTTTTTTACCCTCTGGTATACGTGATTACAACAAGGAATTTTTAAGATGAATTTTGGTTATTGAAATTGATGTATTATTACTATTATTATTATTATCATCATCATTATGATTAATATTGATAGGGTATCGTGCAGGACATATTATTATTATCATTATTATTATTAATGTTATAGTAGTATATGTTTATATTGTTATTATCTAGGCGGTCAATAGCATTGTTATTTCCAACTGTTTTGGATAATAAAGGAAATCTGTATCTGTATCCACATTCGACTTAGGCGAGTTTGACTGTAGTAGTACTCTTTGTACACTTGTTAAAATGTTGAAATGTTAATTGTGAAAGACCCCTAACTATCAAAAACAAATTACAGTTAGTCATTGTTAAATAAGGAAATTTATTTTTAAAAAGTGAAATTTTCAGAATAACATATTAATTATAATAGACATAGTATTTGAATATTTTGAATCAGAACGACTGCTGGTCTGAAAAAGGAACATCAGATCAATGATAAAGAATATGGGACGTATACCTGACGCATATGAAAAATGTTCCCCAAATGTCATTTCTGATCTACTGTGATGGTAACTTTATAATTACAGAAACAAAGCTTTAATAAATACTATTAACAATTGTAAAAACCATTAGCTAATAAAAATCTAGCTATCAATCTATTTAAAATTTCTTTTACCTTTATATTTTTATTTTTTGACAGATGGAGTACAGGCGCGGATCCAAGAGGGGGGTGCCCAACGGACTCTGCCCCCCCCCTTTTGAAACAAAAAAATACATATTTTTGCACAATTTTGAATAAAACGGGCAACCACGCCCACCCGAATCTACGTTGACATGAAAGCTTTCGGTGGATCCTGGATCCGCCCCTGGAGTATGCCCCTATTGCTGAATCTTCAAGATCTTCAGCAATTTTGTACACGAGGTACGTTCCCAAACGATCCTATAATAATCGAGCGGTACTGGGTTTGGACAATTACGTTCATGATCTCGACAAGACGTATTCAATCATAGAAGTCGTGATGAAGAAAGCCTATCCTATGGTGACAGTAGAATAGTCCCGGGACCAGACTTAACTTCGACTCTAGTGATAGGAGAGTATAGTTTGAAAGATGTTAATGATAGTTTATACAATGTACGATGCGCTGTAACTTTTTGTTTGAAAAAAATTATATTAAATTTGTTAGTAACTATTTAATTCTAAAACAAAATTCATAGATAGAAAAAAGTAAAGAAAAGAAATATGGAACGGCAATCCAGAATATACAGTGATTAAAAATCATTGTAAAATTATACAAGACGCCTGCCTATCACCTTTCAAATTCAGTAAACTGCTGGACTGCTTTATAAAAGTTATTCAATAGAAAGTGACTGACTAGACAGGATGGAATCAGTACCATAAATACCTATAAACTCGGGCTCATCACAAGGTTTAGGCAATTAATTGTTTACAGTCTTAAGAATAATCTTTGCACTCGGTAAGGATTGAACCGGGTACACGGAGTTCTAGGCAACTATGTTAATCAGCAAGTTACAGTTGCCAATTCTCATGTTTAATTGCTGATGTATTGTTATTTGTATCGATTGGGCACAATTTAACAACTTGCGCAATTTACAAACCATCAATATAATTGTCCTTAAAAGCCAATCTTCTTATGATTTGTATTTATTATCGATAATTACAGCGACGGACCCAGCGGAGGTGGATTAGGAGGTCTGATGCCAACTGGAAGTTTTTGACTGGAAATTTTGGATATTTTGACCCGTCCAAACCGACAAAGGTTCGGCCGAACTTCTATTAAGCGGCCACCTCCAGTAAGCAGGCACTTTTCCCTGGACCTGAGTGGTCCGCTTAACTTTCGTTAAACACATCATATGGCCGACTTTTAAGATCAATTCTATTGAAGGTTTGTAAATTGCGCTGCACAATTTATAAACTGCGTAAGTTGTTAAATTGCTCCCAACATATCCATTCTAAAAAAAAATTGTACTTTTCTGGGGCGGATCCAGAGTGGGGGTCGGCGATGTCCGGACCCCCGTAAAATTTTTGAGGTGACGTTTTTTCGGCTTGGAAAAATATAAGTAACCCATTTTACTGTATAGAAACACATGGATAGTTAAGATTAAAAACATGTTTTTTTATTTAAAAAAAATTAAAACTAGAGTTAATTAAATAAAAAGGCATCACATAATACAGAGTATGTGTTTGAAATTATAAATAAAATCATTTGTGTTAAGTTGTAACACCTTGAAGCCCCATAAGAACAATGTTAATTTCTCTGTTCCCAGGTCTAAGTGTCATTATTCTAAAGTTTCCCATCTCAGCACCAATCAACGGTAGGACTGTGGTGGGTAATGTTTTATCTTTACATTCAGATGGTATCGCAGTCATAATAGCTAATTGCGTTAAATTGAGGTACTTTTCCAAAGCATTTATAACGTCAAAGAACATAATTTTTGATCATTCTAAAATGTTCACATTTTGGCCAAAGGATGATGGTGCTGAAATATTATATTTTATAGTTTCATGCCATTTCAGAACATATAGAGATCCATATTAAAATAAATGTCGCATCTCAGTTTGTTTGTGTTGTTTGTTTGTTTGTTTTTCCTTTCCACTGGTCAACCTCGCCCTATGTGGTACCACATCAAAATCAAGACAGGCTGATCTGGAAAGCATTACACTTTTATGGATTCTAATGTGTCTGGTAGCATGCAAAACAACGCAAATTTTCCGGGCCTAGGCCCATGGACCACTTTTCTTTTCAGGCCCTTGGCAGCCCCTGGCTTCAAAATTTGCTCTCTTCGCTCGCAAATCTGCCCAGGGCCTTACATTCTGTCCTCAATACACCCTGCATCGTGTGCCGCCCCCCCCCCCCCTTTGAGTCGGCAAAACAATATTTTTTGCACACTTTGGACCTCTAAACGTGCACCAGAGAGAATTTGTAGGCAAAGAATTTTCCGGGCCCTAGGCAGGCCCTGGACCACGCCTACTGTATTGCCATCAGTTTACAGGAAAACTCACACTTGTATTTGTCCAAATTTACCCCCTCATTCGAGCTCCACTGGATCCGCCCCCTGAAACCTCCTCACGGACCACATCGTGAAAGCAGCCACATACCTTGTTTTACAATTTAAAGTGCGCTTTTTTCTGGATCCCCCTCTCAAAAATGGATCTGCCCCAGCTTGTAGTCCTTTGGTTATGACTATTTAGACATGCCATAGTAGTTGTCTATTTAAATAAACAAATTGCCATTTTTCCGATTTTGCAGGTTCAGTTACTTACTGAAAAGACTTGTCACCTTAAATTTTCAAAATCAATTCACAATTGCGATTTGTATCAATTCTGATAAAATATTTTATTATGTATTTGTAGTTTTGAAGTTATCGTCATTGCTAGCATTGTTAGCTTAAAATGTATGGCTACTTGACTGAACGAAAGATTTTCAAGTTTTAAATACATAAAACAATTGAATAAACCATGAATGAATGAATGAATGAATAATAACTATGAAGATTTGAGACACTAAATGTTAAACATGTGTTTTGTATTCATAAAATTGAAAGCATAAAGGTTTGTTCAGATCCATGGCTTAATGTGTGTGTAAGCAAGGCACAAGTTGACCTGCGGCATAACGACCAAGGTGTTCGGACACAAGGTCATAAGCAATTTTAAAATTGCAGGGTGTTTTCTATGACCAGCGATCCGTAATTGATTGGCCAATGCAGACCGATTGCAAATTTTGATTGGACAACACGTAACACAAGGACAAAACCATTCAGGTGTATGAGGCGTAGCTCCGTAGCTTACGCTAAACTAGTGCAAGCACAAGTTATGCTCCGGTGATTAGTGATTTGCGCTATAATCGCCGGCTAGTTCAGACACAATTGTATGCTACGTATGTTACGCTCCACTTAATCGTTAAGTCTGAACATAGCATAGGCCTAGTTGTTACTACTGTATTCTTAATGTTTTAGATACTTTTTAAAATAATTATCGTATTGTACCTATTTTTTTAAAAATAAAATCAACTATACTTATTACCAATAGAATATCTGTACTTTTATGAGTGTTTTACTGCAAATACTTTCGTTTTTCAACCTGCCAATTCAGTGCACTAGCATTATTCGAGGAGACATTCAATAGTCAGTAAACAAAAAACAAGCGATGTAGGGCCCTGCTATATTGATAACCAATAAGGAATTTTAGCTGCTTGACAAAATCGGTCGAGCATTCGACAGACATTTATTACACACTGCAGGGATGTAGCTAGAAAAATCCAAGGGTGGCCAGCAACAATGTATGGGTGGGTGGTTATGATAACGAAAAACAGTATTTTTAACTTTTTTGGAGGGTGGGTGGCAGGTTGAAATTAGGCTGGGTGGAAGGTCTTAAAATAAGCATTGGGTGGGTGGAACATTTTTAGGGTGGGCGGGCCCACCCACCTCCGCCCTGCATAATTACATCCCTGACACTACAGTGGCATCTGTCAAATGGCATCTTGGTGCTGGTGATTGTTGAATCACAGCAGAATGAATATTAACTCCAACTGGGTAGAAAATCAGGGGCCATAAACTGAGCCTTGGCTGTGCCAACTGCTTCCAACGTGAAGAGAAGTGTGAAACTGCTGAAACATTTTATTGCAATCACAGCAACCAACACTGGTGTCATCTTTATGTCCTGAATTAAGTAATGCTTTATTTTTCATTCAATTGTCAATGGAGGCGTGGCATCAATTAAGAACTGATTACACTATACTATAAATACTCGGCCCATCACTAAAGTATCTGAGCCAAATTGGAGAGTACAATCAATTGATTTTTTTCTTCATAATTTCCATTAGTGAAAATAATTCTGCATGTGAGTCATCTTTATTCTTTAGAAAAAATGACTGGACAGACTAGCTTTAAACCTCCATTACTGGTGTAGCGGCCTAGGCAAGAGTAAACTGTAAAAACACTTTGGCTAGGCATGAATTCATTATTTGATTTGTCTGAAACGTCTGTAATTATTCTTTCTACTAGACAGGGGCGGATCTAGACATACTTGTGACCTTCGAAAACCCATGGGAAGAAGCTGGGTGTCCGGGGTCGCTTAGGGCCCCTGTGGTGAGGTACCAGAGTCTGAGGTCGTCTGACCTTTGCAATGGCAAACGGTGCGAAGGTCTGGATCCGCACCTGCTAGACTTGTGACTGGCCATGTTTTAAACAAAATAACCATTTTTGGATATTTATTCTACTATTTGGAAATCAAAGCCCGACTAAAATTAAAAATCAGGGTGGAGTTTTTTTTGCCATTTCGAATATGTCAATTCAATTCAACTTTATTCATCAACTTCATTTTTTTTACAATAAAATAATGATAAAATACACAGACAATAGCCATGATTATTTAGGTTAGATGAAAAGGGCCTCCAGGAAACCCCAGGGGGCTTGTAAATAGGAGGCCCCTAATAGTTAACAAGTTAAATAATAGGAAAATACTTAGTTACAATACAAGTTAAATAAAGGGAAATATTTAGTTACAATAATAAAAAAATGCGGGGGGGGGGGGGCAAAAACCTTGATTCATCTTATGAAAAACAATATACTACGATTAATTAAATTTAGTTTAATTCAGGAGTGCAATTAAATGTTGAAATGTCGAAAATAGAATATTGAATGTTGAATATTATTTTTAAACTTAAAATAAAATATTGTTCATTGAAAATATCAAATGACTAAAGTGTCTCTGTCAAGTTCTTATGTCTCTGTCCATTTCTTATATGGATATATTTATGTGGGTTAATTTTGGTCAGGACAACCTAAGCTAGCCTACGTCTAGTAATCCCTTCCTTCTTGAGCCATTATTTCTTCCTTTTTTAACATACAAAATGTACCGGATAAATGTAGCTGCTGCAGAGCTCACATTTCCTTAGAATGTTCCTATAGCAAAAAGTTACCATACTCTTTTTAGTAGTATTTATTTTATATTATGGTTTCATAAAATAAAATTTTGCTCGGGAGGACCTAGATACGGGAGGTTCTGATATTGTTTGAAAATTTGAAGTAAATCGGCCAAATATTTTGTAAGATATTGATGCAGACAGACACGCACACAAGCAGACGCAGCTAATTGCAATACCTTCTCCCCACTTTTAAGTGGGGCAAGGGTAAATATAATATGCTTGTTATTGTTGATGCAGCACCCTCTATAGTTATGTCATTCCTGAAGACAGCAACTGCAGTAAATACTATATCAGTTTTATGCCAAAAAGATATCAAATTCATTACTGTTTCAAATTTCATACTTAATAGTTCAATCTAAACTATCAAATTTTCTTTGACAAAAGCATTTTTATATGCATTCACTACATGTATATGGTCATAATGATGTCACAACATGACCATACATAAAATATCACTATCCAGTGTTCTCCCGACGCCGGTTTAGCCTTCAAATTTACCGGTTAAAATTTACGCCCGACCGGATAAAATTTTCAAGGTTAAAAAACTACTAGGCCTTGCCTAGGCCGGCTAGTCCCAGCTTACAGAGCATCACAAATTTTTTGGCCTAAAAGCTTAAGACTAAGCCTGGAAAGAATTTTGATGCAAGCAT
>JAOTQE010110000.1:0-25274 GCA_025631205.1 Nesometra sesokonis
AATGTAAATAACCTAATTATGTAACGGGGGTCTCACTTGTACAAACCTTTTAGGTTTTTTTGAGACTCCTTTTCGTCATGCAAATCAACTAATTTTTAGTGTAATACTAATGTTGTTGATGATGAATAAATCATATCGTATCGTATCGTATCGTATACTAGGACAAAACCAAGCAGCTTAAAAAATCAGAAAGCGAATTTTTTGAATAATAGACGAATACATGGCATAGTAAAATGTGATTATAATGCACATTTTGTAAATACATATGGCTTTACCAGGGATGAAACAGTTGTGTTTGTTTTAAATTTGTCTGTCTGCTTCTTCTCCGTTACTTTTAAACTACTGTATGCCAAATACAAAGATTTATTTCAGTTTGGGACCCTGAAAATTAGTGTTCTCTAAATATCGTTTTGTGGTTCTACTGGATTTCATTCAATTTTTCATCAAATACAGTAGTCAGTTTTGTTCATTTTACCGTCTGCTTTGTATACGTTGATCATATACCGTAACAGAACAGTCGTTTTGGTGTGTTGATACGTTGTGTTCAATTGTCTGCAGCATTCAATGCTATTTCAAAGAGACTACACCTTTAAAATATTCAACATACCTGCACACGTCTTGTTAGGATAGAGCATATAATTGTCCTTGCAAATACATTCATAGTTTTCATTGTTTGCGGATACGCAGAAGTGATCGCATGGTTTGTTGTCACACGGCACTAAAACGAAAGAAACGGTTTGGATAATACACAGACTTTGAATAAAAAAACAAAGTTGGAACGAAATATATGCAAGTTCACAACAATTTCAGAAAAATAAATATGATGGCCGATTCGAACACTTTACTTACTTTTGATTGAAGCAGATTGTTCTGAGGGTGAAACACAGTCCCCAGCTTTATCGTTCCACTTTGCAAGCTGAATGTAGCATTTCAGCTGGAATTTAGTAGTGTACCATAGGTAACTTAACTCATAGGTAATAGTTATTGTCTGTGTCCATATATCCCCTCCATCTGTGGTTCACTTGTTAGCGTTCAGTGCCTTTTCTAAAATCTGTTGTGGCGATTTTATTCGGGCAAAGTTTGTCTTGGAACCTTTTGTAATTTGTTTGCACTTATAAACACTGTTGTTATAGAAAATTGAAAATTTTCTCTCAATACAAGGTAACTCTGCTCAGCTGTATTTGTCCTTACTGAGGAAACTGGTGAAAACATTTCATTTTTTTCCTGATCTTCAAACGATTTTTACATATCTACACTGAACTAACGGATGCGATTCATCAACAGTTCACTATAGTTTACCTAGTGTAATTTTTAACACTTCATTGGATACCATTAGAAACATCTATTCTAAACAATTAATTTTTCTTTCTCTATATGTATTTAAATGACTATTATTGAAAATGAAAAATATTGTTGATTGGTTCCAAACATAGGCCTAGTCGTTTACTAAGAACATGCACTCTAAAAATAAAGGTATTTTTGTTGTCCTGTATATTGAACCATAGTTAGAGCCTTTAAACTTTCACAATTAAGGATCGTCTTTGATTTTAAGTCTTAAGTCTAAGGTCTTAAAACATTTTGGTATTCGCAAGATTCTTGGGGTTTAGAGGACAGAGCACATTTTGAACTTTTATTTTCTAGCATGTGGCCACCTAATCCCATGCAACACATTGCAACGGCTTGTTTTCACGTTGTCAGTTGTGAGGTCTTACCACAAAATCATTCTCATGGTTGATCTCACCTACGATTGCGACATATTTTGAGACGATACCTTACAATTGATGTTACAGTATCTTCTAAAGATTGTACTGATTGATTATATACCTGTCAACTCTCACAAGTATTGCACGTCTCACGTATAACTCGAGTTTTCTCACGCATGAGAACAATTTGAAAAAATGTAAATAACCTCGGACCTGCATACTTTAGAAAACCCACAATATGAGGCAAAAGCACCATAAACTATTAAAATTGTAATAAAAATCTTCAAGAAAAAGCATACAGGTTGCTACATACACTAAACAAAATAGGGCAAATACTGTGTTTGTTGGTTGTCATCATGGGTACTTGGGACCTAGAAGCGAATGTTTCGAACTCCCAAAGAGGTGGCAGGTGATATATGATTTTTGTTCATTGTTCTTCATGGAAATCTTACCGCAATTCATTACTCACATCATATTATATATTATGGTGTACCTTAAACATCTGTTAAACAATCAATAAACAGACGTTGAGAAGGTCAGAAGTTAAAATTAAACCTTTGTAATACGTAAGGATTAGTTAGGTAAAATTCCTCGGGGCACATAATAAAAAAAAAACAGTGTGTAGAATTTTGTATCTTCTGGTGAAATGAAGGAAGGATGAGCATGGGTAGAAAAAGAGTATTGTGAAAGGCAAATGTGAACGACTGAATTGAACAAAAAATGAGTAATATCAGATAATGGAATTGTCGGAGAAAGGAAGAACCAGAAAAATGTGAAAAAGTTTTGGCTCTAAAAAAACGAAAACAATTTAAATGTCACTCTCAGTATAGTTCTGCCACTCCTTTGTTGAGTAGCTAACAAGAATTTGTACCTACGTGTTGCTGGGTTTGGTTGAACTTCTGAACCCGTAACACATACATCAAGAATTTGCAATTGTGTGCCGAAATTGAACTCGTATACCAAGTTGCCAGTTATTTTGTCATAGTAGCGGATATGGTTAGCATTATCAAAAAGAGAAACAAAGATGAGCTCCTGTATAAAATAAAAATGTAACTGAGTTACCAAACCATTTATAATATTTGTTTACTTTTATAAACAGTGACTGTGAATTTAGGCGAGATCTGAATTATAATTAGTAAGTAGACTTTCCGTAACGTATTTTAAACTGTCACTATAAATAGAAAAATTCGAGTCTATTCCACTTCACTAAAATATTTATGTGATTATGGAGAGGCAATTATCGCAGTAGGTCAAACTATTGGTAGTGACTGTGAGTCTGAGGATCGTTGGTTCCCGGCTCGATCTAACACCACGCCACTCTGTTTGTTTCGGCTGTATGGTCAAAATAAAAGTTTATAGACCGTTTTTCAGATGAAACGTCTACACGCATGACTCGTGTACACGTTAAAGAATTTACTACAGTTTTTGAAAAATAATATGGAATTGCCTCCTGGTCCAATCATCACCAGAAGGTAAACCAGAAAGTATTTCATATAAAGTACTGACCTCATCAACAGAAATACTACCAAATGTACCAGCATTGGACCCAATTGTAACCTCCACACGTCTGTCGTTGCCATCTAAATCAGACGACTCGATTTTACTTTCAGTTTCTGTAGTATCAGTCCAGTAAATTCTGCTCAGAGAGAACATGTTTGTTACAGTAGTGATAGATGTTTTCAGAAGAATATGATTGATTGATTGATTGATTTGATTGGATTGGAATGGGTTGGGTTGGTTGAATGGTGGTTGTTTGGTTGGTTGGTTGATTGATTTATCGATTGATCATGGATTTGATGAAATGAATGATTGATTAGTTGGTTGGTTGGTTGGTTGTTTAATTGATTATTTGGTTGGCTGATTAATTGATTGATTGATTGGTTGATTGGTTGATTGATTGATTGGTTGGTTGGTTGGTTGGTTGGTTGGTTGGTCGATTGATTGATCGATTGATTGATTGAATGATTGATTGATTAACTGATTGATTGATTGACTGATTGAGGGGCGGATTTTGGGGTGGGGCTTATATTAGGAGCGCTGGGTCTAAAATGTACCCTAAAAATAAAACAAATAGACGTAACATGGGCCATGCTTAACATAACCAGGATTGAAAACACGCAAAATGGGCAAATAAGGGTGTTTTGTTTGCTTATCAAAATCAAAACCGGGAACCGCACCCACTCGGACCTATAAAGTAGCCCCCACACCTTTTGTTGGATGCTAGATCCGTCCCTGTGATTGATTAATTAGATTACATTGTTTGATTGGTTGTTGGATGGTCGTTGATTGATTGTTTTTTTGATTGATTAATTAATTGTTGTCCTTTCATTAGTCTGCCTGGATTGGATTGGCTTGATTGAACTGATTAATTGATAAGATCGATGGGTGGCTCAATTTAATGGTTGCTTTCTAGTTTTGGTATTAACTAAATAATATTGTGTTAAATATTACCTGTTTGTAATTGCATCAACAGCTATAGATGTGGGCTCTCCCACATATTCAACAATAGTGGTTCGATTTTTACCAGACATTGTTGATCTTTCAATTTTTGATGGATACAGGTTGCCTACGTCGGTCCAGAATATGTACCTAAAATGATTAATAATTGAATTTGTTGATTTGTTTACGCCTGAAATATATTACCATACGAGTTAAAAATTGTTAGTATTGTTTTATTTGTCAAAATCTTAAAACTATGAAAATAAATATACTCTCTCTCTCTCATTAAAAAAAAAAACAGCACGATTATCTACCTCAGTTTTTATACATTTTGTAAAATCCTACCGTATACAAGAAAAACAATCGACTTTCTCAAACAAAATGAAAACAAAACCTACATGTATCAACATTGTCAATTTCTTCTATTAGTGTACTGATTAAGTAAAATGTATGTTATTTAGAAGTTATTGTATGATTTTGGTTTACTCTGATAATTAATATTGTTGATTAATTTAAAAAATGAAATACATATGAATATCAATATCATATATATCAAATCAAATTCTCCTAAGCGTGTTTTTAGAGGTAAGATATCTAACAACATGAATAAAAGCCATTGATCCGGTAAAACCTCCATCTTAAAATTTAAATACTGATCCATCGGGTGTCGACCTTCTCAGTGTTCCTCACCTAAAGACTAAGGAGACCCTACATGAGCGTGCCACCAAGATTGGGGGAGTGGGGTTACGAAGGGTGCGGACGCACACCCTCGCAACCCCCCTCCCCCCCCCAAAAAAAAACACAAACAAACGAAAAAAAAACATAGGGCTGTATATGTATTAAGCGCATACCAAAATAATAAAAAAAAACACATAAAGTGAAAACCGGACACCACACCTATTTGAGAAAAGTTGATGACAGCACTGCCCTGTATCTCAGATTTGATCAGCCTAACTAAAACAAGTAGCTGACACAGTTTAATCATGGAGGTATACAATATTATACCTCCATGTTTTAATATTACTTTCACACTTTAGTAGCTACTGTAAATTTGTTCGTCTTCTGGTTTAAACTACATCACTACATAAATTCAAGCTTACTGTTTTTTTAAATTTATAACTATCATGGTAGAATCATCGGAACAGCGTGATAACTTTTAGAAGAGACGAGATATCTTCACCAATTTTTTTTTCAGAATTATGAGGTAATTATCTCCGACTAGTTCCAAAATGGGGACCTTTGTCTCATGGCTTAGCCGCCATCTAAGATTTGTTAAAAAAACATGAATGTTTGGCCCATACAAAAGCTGGAATTTACCCTCATTACCTTAACATGACCGACGAGTTCGAGAATTGGCACCTCTATTCACATGGCTTGGTAGCCATTTTTCATTTTTCAAGTCTCACGCATTGGTGCCTGTTTTCTCACGCATAGATATTTTTAGACGCGGAAAAGCGTCTAAACGGCTTTTCAAAATGTGTGTCTGTCTGTCGGTCTTTCGGTCTTTTAACGCACGTTTGTGACTATTTGTGTCTAATTATTTCCATATATAATTTCTGATAACCAGCATTGTATGGGTTTCACTTTAAATATCTACAAGATATAAAACAATTAATAATCAACTGGTAATACATTAACATTAAAATTGAATTAAAATATCTTTATAAATACACTTTTAAGTGCTTACTTCCTTATTAAAACTGTATACAATACATATATATTTTTTGTTTCTGAAACCATGCAAATTGCGAATAACGCCTCAGGCTACTACACTCGGGGACTTTCGCTTCAGGCGTAGTCGTAGAAATTAAAAATTTGCATAGTAGATGATGTTAATAGTATAAAAGCAAGCACGATACAGAATCCGATTCATTCGAACACTGATCTTGCTTGTATAGTTGTATCAGTAGCCGCACTCTAATCTTCAATCGCCTTGTATAGGCGGTTGTAGAATAGGAATACTAGACCGGTTTTGTTGGCTAAATAAAAGTGATGGCGTGCAGTGCACGAACAGTTGGTGACACTGACCAGCTACAGCTACTGTGCGCAACTTTCTGCGTCATATTTTCTGATCGACTTGTTCGGGTATTGACAATCTGCGAGCCAGCGAGGCATGCGATGCATATGAGCCATCTACTCACGTGACCAAGTCTATTCCAATTCTTGCGAGGCAGCAATACGCGAGGAGATATTTTACACCAATAATGCGAGGCACCTTAAAATGAACTAAACCTCTGTAAACGTGGCAATGACAATATTTTAATAAGTTCATACATGACCTATTAAAATCTTTTGATCAAAATACAGTACTGTTTTAAACAACAGGGACTAGGCCTAATTCATCTAGGCCTAGTCAGTGTGCCGTTTTTTTACGTGCCACACCTCCGTCATCCCCCAATCGCATCATTTCACCACACACCCACGAATACACTGATTTGATTGACTAAATGTATGAAATATTCGTAGAAGGATATGTCGTTGTTTGATCGTTGATGCAACGTAGAGAATAATATAATAAAGAACATAAAGAAAAAATTCGCGTTTAAGTTAATAGTTTGATTATGTCGGTTTTACAAAAACGAGTGTAATGTCTATTAGAAGCCAGAGTAGAGGGGTTGGTATCAAAAACTGACCCATCTGGACACCGAAACAGGTGTTATTATCAATGCCTGGAGTCGCACATTCAAGATGATGAAGACGAAGACCACGGACTAGTTAAAGGTTAACTATTGAACAGCCAACTAGTTCATGATTCCTCGCAAAATGCGAGTTTTGAAACTTCGACTCTCTACCGGCCCTCTCCCGCCCCTCCCCTTTTTCAAAAGTCTGCATCCGCCACTGGTTTAACAAAAACTGTTGAGATGGGGCGCTATGTATTATGCTTGTCTAAAGTTTGTTTTTTAAATTGTGATTTTTTTTCATAATGTAAGATTGAAACATATAGACCTAGGTCTATGTCTGTTTTACCAACAGTAAAAAACATTAATCTACCACCAAACAACAAACAAATAAAACCCACAAATTTGAACTCAAATAGAAAAAAAAATCTCAAATAGAGGAAAAACCCAAAAATATGAAAATAGATAATTTCGTGCCGGATTCGAACCCACACCAAAACAATGTCTAAACTGAAGCTTTACCTCTCGGCTGCCAATTCGTTACAACCGAGATACAAATTTAGTAATTTTAACCTAAAAAATACAGATTTATAGATATTTCTAAGTCAATACATATGTTTGATAGAAGGATTGGTTTGATTTTAATGTTAATAAAGGTTATTTTTTAAATTTTAGCGAAAATTTGCCATGGCTCGAATGACTCGCAAAGTAAAACGATGGTTTGCATGCTTCGCATGGTACCCAGTATAGTTTTGTCGTGACACTCATCATTTAAGGCCGAATCCCACTGAACGTTGACAAGCGAATTCTTGAGCGTCACGCGTCAAGCGAAAAAACTGACCATGGATCAACTCTTGCGAATTTGCTCGCGAACCTACGATTCAGCCACATGCGTCACATTTTGACGCTTGTTCGCGTCTAGTGGGAACCGGGCTTTACTTCTCTAGCTCGCGTTACTTGCATGCCTCGCTGGCTCACTTTGGCAACACTCTATTTGTTCTCACGCATTAGCAGAATTCTCACGCATAGTCAGTTATGCAGATATGGTCCAGCATAGACAGCAGGGAATATCTCACACATTGGCGCCAAAAAAGTTGGCATGTATACATTTTCGGCCACTTCTCCCATACCAAATTACCCGACCGGACGCGTCCGGACGGTGCAATAGTATTAAGGCCCGCTCACATCAACGCGACAAATCGACGCGACAGGCGATAAGCGATACGACACAACATTGAAAGTGAGAAATAACAAAGAAGTGTTCCCATTGGAGCGATATATCGTCGCGCGACAAAACGACAGGCGAACTTTTGTCGCGCCGTCACGCGATATTTTGTTCTCCGCTCTCCCGAAGGCGTCACGCGATACTGAAAACAGTGAGTTATTGCTTTTAAACATTTAAATACAATGATTAACTAGTTGTTAACAGCCCTCAGTCCTAGTAGTATACAGGTATGTTAATTAAAACAAGAACATTTGTGGGAATCGTGATTAAAATGAGGCCTAGGCCTAGGCCAGGATTGCACACTGGAGAGCACTGGCTCTCGGGCCGTGAAGTCGTGAAGCCGTGGGGGCATACAGCTATGGGATAGTGTAGGCCTGCTTAAACATATGTGACAGTAGTGTCGATCAAGATTACAAAAATAGGGCAAAACAATCAACGTTGAAAACTACAGTAAATTTAAAATGTATTTTGAACCCCAAAATAGGCCTATGCCTATTTCAGCCTACGAAAAAACCAAGATAGACCCAGGCTAAAAATGCATCGTCATCGCGCGCATTGTTCAACAATATGAGCGCTCTTTTCGTGTCGCGTCGTTGTCTCGTGTCGTCATCGACTGTCGCGTCGCTTTGTCGCGTTGATGTGAGCGGGCCTTTAAACTCTACATTGTCTTAAGTTAGGCTTACCCTTTTAAAGGATGACAGGCTATGTCAGACGGTCTTTCAAAGCCGGTATCAATAATTGTTGTTGGTGCTCCTCCACTGTAACTTGTCATTTTGATCCAGTTGTACCCTTCATCCACCCAGTACACATTTTTAGCCAACCAGTCAATTGTCAACCCGTCCACTCTACCAGACGTTCCGCCTGCTATAACGCTAGCCTGGGCACCACCTGGCTCTGTAAAGCTGTCAGACACGTATATCCAATGGTTTATACTGTCATGGAAAGTAACATTACCGGTGTGGTAATCAACGGCAATTGATGTCCAATTATGAATAGGAGAATGATAGTTATATTTATACACCAATGTCACATTGTTCTTATACGGTTCTGGGTTTGCCGAAAGCGACACTATGTAAGTTGCAGGAACATTATTGTCGTAGACAGCTAAATACAATGTGTTATCTCCACAAACTGAAAAAAGTTACAGTTTAGGATTAAGGTCAGCACTTAATTATCTTGTGTTTTGATACAAAATACGTAAAACACTAATCAGCACAGCAGAATTGTATAACTCACAGTTATCTGTGTTTCAATGAACAGACTTTGAATATGTGATGTCGAATTGTATATTGCAATTTGATGAAATGAATGAAGCAATCCATCAAAAGACTGAATGAATGAATGAGTGAGTGAGTGGGGGAGTGAGTGAGTGAGTGAATGAGTGAGAGAGTGAGTGGGTGAGTAAGAAAGACTGACTGCGCCAGGGGGTGTGTATGGGATGGGGATCCCCCTTCCATAGAAAATTTATGAAAATAATAAACCTCTAGACGCTCATATAGAGCATTTTGGACTATACATTTGAAAAGTGGGGATCCCCACTCAAAAATATGCGGGGACATTTGTTTTCTCTTTACATTTTTAAGAAGCGAGCAATTTTGGCTGGGGGCCAGGGAGCCGCCGGGAGCCCCGGTCGGGGTCGAGGGGCCGAAGGCCCCAGACAATTTTGCGTTATTTTATATTCGAAAAGCCACATTAGAGCCCATCAAAATTTTCCGTTTTCCAGATCAGCATGTCTTGGTTTCGAAGCTCGGACTTGCAAGTGAAGCGAACAATTTTGGCGGGGGGGTCAGGGGACCGCCAAGGTCCCCCGGATGGGGTGGTCGAGGGGTCGAAGGCTCCATAAAATTTTGCGGTATTTTAAACGTTAAAAGACACATTGAGTCCATCAACATGTCCCGTTTTCCAGATCAGCTAGTCATGGTTTCAAAGTTTGGACTTTTAAGCGAAGCGAGCAATTTTGGCTGGGGCCAGGGGGCCGCCAAGGGCTCTCGGTTGGGGTCAAGGTGCCGACGGCCCCGGAAGATTTTGCGCTATTTTAAACGCTAAAAGATGCATTAGAGTCCAAAATTTAGATTTCTAGGAGCTGTAAAATGACACTTTAATACTTAAAATGTATAGTTGTCATTTTGAACATTTAGGGATCTGCGTAGACATTATATGTTCCGCCAAAAAGTGGTGGGCCAGGGTCCCTACGCCCCCCCCCCCCAACCGGTTCCGCCGACCCTGAATAATGAACGAAAGAACGAATTAAGAAATAGATCAAAACGTTTGGACAAATAGAAAAGGTGGAATAATACACGGGAACGATAACAGCATCATATTGAATAATTGAATTAATTTGAAACTAGCAAACCTTTTAATGTAAATATTCCTAATGAAAACAACACGTAGACACCGTTCATGATCACCCATGTCCAACCGCAGTAATCGACTGTGTATTACAAAATGATGAATTGTAACTTAACATCATCGCTAAATGGAAAGTCGAGTGTAAACAAGAGTCTGTTGTGTTGTTATTTCAATAAACGTGTTCTGGTAAACACAAAATATGTATTTCCTCCTAATTGTACTTCCAAGTTGGTTAACTTCTTTGTATTTGTTCTATAAAAATGTATCCCTTTTGAAAATGTTCCATTTGTATAATGATAATCATCAGAAAAAGATACATTTTGGAACAAAACTGTATACTCAATATGGGAGGGGCGCTACAGTTTTCGATCTTACCGCTAGAGGCACCGTCATCGTCGGTGGTGAATCGTAGTCTTGAGAGGAGACAGAAACATTGTACACTTTGGATTTTATGCCAGTATACAGTTTGGTTCCAAAAGGTATCTTTTTCTTATTATTACCAAATTTTAATTTTGATTTTAGGAAATACGCCAAGTGACTTGCAATTATGTAAAAAAATTTAAATCCAACTCAGCTTTCGATAAAAGTAAAGAATTTCATCTCTAACTTCCGTAGAAAACATATAGGTAGATCACTGGAACTAAAGTCTTTAATGATGCATCAGTGGTGCGAAACATGTTTACAATTAATAATAATAATAATAATAATAATTTAGGCTTTTATAGCGCATTATGCATAATTAAATTAAATTAAATCTTCAGTTATTTTTCTAAATGGGTTGTTTTCTTTATCAATTTGAGATCGTTTGGTTCCATCATTAAAGACTTTAGTTCCAGTGATCTACCCATGTTTATAATTATTTACGTTTATCTAAAGCTGAGTTAAATTTTAATTTATTTGAAACTATTTGCCGAGATGTTCAATCTCATTATACAGAACCTTCTTATTTTACGTGTTTGATTGATCATCCATGACACTTTGTTCGCACTGTGCGTAAAAACTTAAGATGTTTACTAACTGTAGCACTTGCTTCATTCCACTACCTTAACCAACTAGATGGTTTAAAGTGTTCGTGCGTGTAGAGAAGATTCGTAAGAATTGTGGTCGCAGTCTGCGGAAAAATAGATTAAATAAATTGAATTAATTTGAAATTAACAAACCTTTTGATGTGAATATTCCTAATAAACACAACACGTAGACACCGTGCATGATTGTCAATGCCCAACCGCAGTATCCAGTGTGAATTACAAAATGACGAATTGTACCTTAACATTATCGTTAAATGGTAAGTCGAGTGGAAACTAGATTCTATTGTGTTGTTATTCAATAAACTATTTAGTATTCGGGTAAAAATCTATTTCTTCCTATCGTACTTCCCAGTTTGTTAACTTCCTTGTATATTGTTCTATGAAAATTCATCCTTTTTGAAAAAAAGAGAATATTTAAAAAAATATTTGCAAAGTTTTTCGATCTCATGATAATTTTTCTATTTCCTTTCTTCCACTTTACTGGACTGGATTCTATTGCGTTGTTATTCAATAAACAATTTAGTGTTGAATTTAACAATTCGTGTAAATCAAATATGTTTTCCTCCTACAGCTCAGTTTTCATAAACTGTCGCTACAGCGTTTTCAGCACGGTCGCTACACTGAAATTTGAAATTTGTATCCGATGCAATCGGCAAGGCTTTCCCGACGAAACGGGAAAGTTCAACCAAGTTCAACTTCCCCGATTGATTGGAGAAGAATCGTAACTATTGACCAATCATGACCATCAGATTTAGTATGTCGTAAATGAGTAGAAGCAATAGAAGGAGTTAAAAACATGGCGATGGCATCGACCAACTTTGATGTTGCATTTTATGAATCTAAATAAAAAAAATCAATAATTATTTATTGATAATTATCATTCAAAATGCCAAAGTAAAAAGTAATGCAAAGAATGCCCAGGTATTCACATATCATTTTCAATGTAGGCCTAAACCCAGAGGCTTAGGCCTTAGCTAAGCCTAGGTCGGAGGCCTTTAGTGGCGGTAGGCCTAGGCCTAGCTATAAGATATTGTTTCATCATTTTTTTTTCTCTTCGTCTGTTTATCATAACTAAAATATTACCAGGTTCAATACACATGAACACTCATGTACGTAGACCTATTAAAAATACTAATTGTTATAAAATTACCAAAACGCTACCGGTACTAGGCCTAGCTACACTACGCTTACGTCGGGGCAAAACACGTGCACTAGCTACACGTAAGATCAACAACTGAAAGTCGGCGACAGTTATCGGAATACACGGAACCGATTTATTATTTTATTATTGTTTTTAGCGATTGTATTTTATTTTATTATTATTTTCAGCGGTAGCGAACCATAATGCATTGTGAGTCCACTAAATTCCTGTGATTTTTTGTGATGTCCCTTTCCCTCGCGTGGCACCCCGGTTGCACCACGGTGAAATCCTCGCAAAAACAAGATCAAGGTTGACTCCGTGTCAAAGGTAAAACATTATCGTATTTTGGTCAATTATTGGATTATTATCGGCATATTATCGGATAATTATCGGATAATTTTATTACATCAGAATAGGTTAAACACCCGTTTCTGCAGCACTTTTATCGGATAATTTATCGGATAATATTTTCCTGCGAAAACGCAGCCTATAAAAGTGAATATCGTTACAACAGAAAACACCTATTGTACATTTATCTAATAATGTATTGACACGCAACTAGAACTAGAACTCAATTAACATCCCCTTTTGTTTAAGAACGGACATACGTCTTACAAAACTGTATTGAAATTTGTTTATCCGTATACATTGACTAAGCAAGGTAATTTATTTTTTTTTTTTAAATTGCAATTTTATTTATTTATTTTTTTAATTTTATTTTTTTATTTATAGTTTGAACCGCTGTCACAAAATTATCTGTAATTGATAATCGTATACTATGTGATGGAATAAAATATAAAAATAACAAGAACAAAACGGCGAGTGTGAAATATTGAGTTTAATTTCTGTCTTCTTAACGGCCCGTGTGACCCGTTACAGTTACAGTAAATTTAATGAATGATGCTAAATCCCGAAGAAGGAGAAATTCAAATACCGTTACTACAAGAGAGCATAGCTCGTGCTAGAGCAATGCGGGGTTACGCAAAGGGAACGATAAATAACCGGTGCTATGAGCACAAGTGATAAGTGTATTGTTAAATGCGATCTTCATGAAGTGAAACGGCGTATGACTGACTTTGATGGTATTATTGTGGACTTTATAGAGGCTCAAGTTGATTATGTGGCACTTCTATCTGATAAACAAGACGTTAAGGATGCCGAGGATTACAACTATGGTCTCGTGTTGTATCATTTCAGGAGAAGATTTAAACATGAATTTCCACCTTTGATGATTGAGAGTCACGACATTCCGACATACATAGGTCGGTATTGGAAGCTGGTAGCTATGGCCAATATTTTAAAACCTCAACCACAATAACCGCCCTTTAGATGGCACATGAAGAATTAAAATTTGAAAATAAAACTCTTAAAAATGAGTTTGAAGCCTTAATTCAACAGATGACTCTTAAACATGAACGGTTTGAGTTATAAACTAGAAATTAGGAAGCAACATGCCGAGGTAGATTTGGAAAGGCAAAGGCATCGATCAACTGAATTTAAGTTAATGGTAAAAAATTACCTGGATGAAACTGGTACAGATAGTGGGTTACGCTTTACAAGTTCGACACCAGGTGTTACATCACAGTTGGCTACGTCGAATCGACCTGAAGATGTTTCTACACGTCAACTACCGATACTCGATTCTTTTGATGTACAGACAAGTAGACAGAAGGAACCGTCTCGTGTAGCCTATCTTGTGAGCCATCGGTAATCTCTAATTTGGTATCAAGACAACAGTCAGGTTCGACTTCATATGGTAATGAAGATGAATGTGATTATGTTACTCAACCAATTCGACACCATAAGCCATCTCGTTTGTCTTCTGAAATCTCTACTATTTCAAATGAAATATCATTGCTCACTGATGTAATGCGGCAAATGTTGAATAACTACAAAGTACATCAACAATCCTTAGTAGAAGCTTTACAGCTACCTAAAAACTCCATTCGACGGCGACCCGTTAAAATACTGGCTTTTTATCCGTGCGTTTCATAACGCAGTTGATAAAAATACAACCGACGATGGAGCAAAGCTAACTAGTCTAATTCAATTCTGTACAGGTAAAGCTAAAATTTTGTTACAATGCTGTCTTGTGAAAGAACCTACTAAAGGATATCGATTAGCCAAGTCTCTACTAAAAGAACGATTTGGAAGTGATGATGTGATTGCTCAAGCTTGGGTAGACAAGGTAACCGATAGACCTGGTGTGAAGGATTTGACTGATCGCAAAGACTATGCTGATGATCTGAGATGTTGTATTGAGACTTTAGAAACAATGGGATATCTATATGAGCTAAACAATCGTAAAAGCCTGTATCTAATAGCTGAGAAATTACCCTATCACTTACGAAGTCGGTGGCAAAGGGAAAATTACCGAATAAAAGAACAAGAAACTCGTAATCCTACATTAAATGATCTCTCAATATTTATATTTCGAGCTGTTAAGGAAGCTACTTATCCAGTAGTTGGGAAATGGACACAACAGGATTGGCGCAGTGCAGATAAGAAAAGGTCTTTCAGCATCTAGACCACTATAAAATCGTGGTGCAACGTAGACGGTTGCAACAAGAAACAGCAAATTTATTCATCTACCAACATTGCAGTATACATCAAGTCTTATAAATAAATCCGCCACAGTACCTACATGACAGGTTTACGACAACCAGTTAAAGATATAATAAAGATCCATCAGTTGGTTAAAAGTAACTATGTGCACTTATCAAACAAAAAGGTGGCCTTGCCTATTGTGGCTGTGAGGGTGCAAAGGAAATAGGAGAAGGGCATTTGTGGATAGATATGCACTCGTCCATCCTGAATGAACCGGTAGCTACTGTACTGATCAGCTAGCGAGTCAGCTTAATGTCCCAAGACGTGAATGTACAGCAGAACTCACAACAATTCTTTAGCGTAGTGTTTTAATAAATTCCGAAGTCGTTCATCTTGTTGTCTCAAATGTAGATGATTCATTTTCTGTGGACATGGACCAAGTTATTATGAGACCATCACTTAATCTAGATTTGGTAAAAAATGTTACCCAACAAGAATTAAATAAATGGCTACACCTGAGAGATTTATATTTACTAAATATTACTGAAGTTCAGATGTTGATAGGTCAGGACATACCTGACTTGTTATGTCCACTGGAGGTACGTAAAAGTCAGCCAAGACAACCGTATGCTTTTCGAACTGCTTTGGGCTGGGCTATAAATGGCCCTATTGGTGAATCCAAATTCGCTAACAAGTCAAGTTATTTTGTACAAAGCAATACCGAACTGGATGAACAGCTGGAAGCATTTTGAAAACTTGAAGATAGTTGTGACGAGAACGCTAGCCTGTCATTAGGCGATCGAATTGTTCTTGGTATATGGGAAAATTCTATTACTCTAACAAATAATCATTATGTTATGGACATTCCATTCCGACAAAGACCTCCAGCATTACCAGATAATTTCCACCTGGTAAAACATAGACTACATTTACTTGGTAAAATATTGCAGTGGATACCTCAATGAAGAAAAGATATTCTGAAGGTATACACAATTTACTAGAAAGTAGGTATGCAGAGCCAGTGCCTGTTGAAGAAATGTACCGGTCCGATGTTTATAAGTGGTATCTTCCGCACCCTATGGAACCTGACAAGTGCCGGGTCGTATTTGAATGTGCACTAAAGTCAAATGGAATCTCTTTAAATGAACAGTTACCGTACATCAATGACCGGATCTAACAAATAAGCTGATTGGCGTCTTACTGCGATTTCGACAGGAGCCTATTGCTATAATGGCAGATATCGAAGCCATGCTCCATCAGGTTCGAGTGACACCTAACGTGCTTCGATTCCTGTGGTGGGAAAAGGATGAACCTGGTGAACCTATTATCTACAGGATTACTTCTCATTTGTTTGGGGGCATCTGGACTCCTAGTTGTGCGAACTTTGTACTACGTCGTGCTGCGGAGAATAATAAATCTAGATTCCCTTGCAATGTTATAAATAATGTTGTTACATCTAATTTTTTATATAGACGACTGTCTCAAGTCCTCAGCAACCGTTGAAGACGATATACATATGGCATATCAATTGAGTACTACAACTTGGTGGATTTAAACTGAACAAATTGTTATCCAGTAGCAGGGAAGTAATTAATTCTCTTCCAGCAAATAAATAAATAAAGGGATTAAAATGTCTTGATTGAGATGTCTTACCATTTAAAAAAGCTTTGGGGATGCTATGGAATGTTGAAAGTGACCACTTCCAATTTGACATTCAACCTAAAGATAAGCCACAGACACGTCGTGGTATGTCGAGCATTGTGGGCTCTGTTTACGATCCCCTGGGATTTGTTAGTACTATTGCCTTGAAAGCAATGATATTCTTCTAGTAATTATGTCGTCTGAAGTGTAACTGGGATTATCAGATTCTACGGAGGTACAATACACTGCAATCTGACGATGTCGAAGGTAAAATTGGCGCCATTAAAATCAACAACCATACCTCGACTAATCTATCTTTTGGTCGGACAGCATGATTGTCCTCTGGTATGTGCACAACATAAGTTCGATTTAAAACTTATGTTGCCAATAGAGTTGCAACAATACGAGAATACAGTAAACCTTATCAATGGAATCACGTTAGTACAAAGGATAACACCGCTGATGATGTTGCACGAGGTTTGACTGCATCACAGTTAGTAGATAACCGGATATGGATTAGCGGGCCTAACATTTTATGGAATGACGAAGCCACATGGCCCATTCAGCCAACCTTTCAAGGTGATTTAGCCAATGGAGCCGAGATCAAACATAAGACAAAATATACGTAGTGACAAAGGAATCAGGTGATGTTATTAATTCACTACTTCAGTTGGATGGGTATTACGCTTGATACAGATGTTGAGCAAAAAAAAACATGCGCCACTAAGGACTTAACTGTCACAGAGTTGAAAGGCGCCGAGATTGCAATTATCAAGTATGTCTAGGAAAACTGTAAGCAGTTTGGTCCTCCTAAACTTCAACAGATAAAAAGGCTTAATCCAGTTAAGACCAGTGATGGCCTGTGTCGAGTTGGAGGAAGACTGAGTAACGCAGATCTGCTATACGAATGTCAGCACCAGGCTATTTTACCAGTTTATCACCATTTGACCAAATTGATTATACGCCATCATCATAATTTGTAAGAACATGCTGGGGTTGAGCGCATCTTGGCTGAAACTAGGAAACAAGTATTGGATATTAAAGGATCGTGTCACTGTGAAAGAGGTTCTGTATTCATGTATAACCTGTAAGAAAATGAAATCACGTGTTGAGTCACAAAGGCAATGGTAACCGCAAATGAAGCTCCATTTTCTCGTGTTGGAATTGATTATTTTTAGCCCATACGGGTTAAGAGAGGTCGTTGTGAGTTGAAAAGGTATGGATGTCTCATTACATGTCTTGCAACCAGGGCTATTCATCTTGAAGTCGCACCTAGTTTGGAAACCGGCTCCTTTATAAACGCGTTACAATGCTTCATTTCTCGTCATGGCAAACCAATCGAGATCCGGTCAGACAATGGTACCAATTTCGTTGGAGGTCATCGTGAACACAAACGAGCTATCAAAGAGTGGAATCAAAATCAAATACATGATTTCTTGCTCCAGAGGGAGCAGAAAGGCAGATACAAACTGTTAAGGACCGTCCTGCGTGGTCTACTTGATCAACAGGTACTTGACATCGATGGCCTTGTTACTTTGATGTGTGTGGTGGAGAGTATAGTAAATAGGCGCCCAATTACAAGATTATCTAATGATCCAAATGACTGGACACCTTTGACGCCAAATCATCTACTACTTCTTTGTTCAGGACCAACTTTGCCACCTGGATTGTTTATCGAACCAGATTTGTATAGACGACGCTGGAGACAGGTCCAGTATCTGGCAAACGTGTTCTGGCGAATGGTTGAGAGAGTAGCTATCACCTAAACGCAATATGCAGAAGGGAGATTTGGTTTTGGTGAAAGATGAAAATACACCAAGATTTAGGTGGCCATTAGGTCTGGTACAAAAAACGTATCCTAGTGCTAGATATGGACGTGTTCGCACTGTTCAAGTTAAGACTCAATCTGGAGTGTATGTCCGGCCTATTACTAAAATAAAATATACTGACGCAATAATATTTACTGAATTGTGAAAATATACATTTTTTTATAATTAAATGAATTAGGTCAATGTTTGTATTTCTAAAATAGTTATATTTTTCTATGATAAATATTAGTAGTGAAATCGTTAATTATATATGCAGCCGTATATTTCTAAAGATTGTATTTTCTCAAAATTTTCGGATTGAGATTTATATTTTGTCCATTTTTGTTTAATGATAAAAATTTAAAAAAAATGTAATTGTGTAATTATAATTAAGCATGGGTTATGATTGTTGAATGCATCAATCTCAATTGATGCATTGGGGGGAGGAGGGGTCTAACGTATTACTTGTATTGCCTATCGTATCGTGAATTGAACAGTGTCCTTGTATGTAAATAAGAATCGAAATTACAGGTGTTGGTTTTCTATATAGACATGCAAATACGCCTAGACATTCAGTGAATTGGAATGAATCTACTTGTTGACGGCTTAATGTACCCGGTAATGTGAGTAAATCGTGTTATACCATTTTTTAATTTAGGCACATTATGAGTATTTTATTGTCGAGTGTTTGCTATTATTTGTAATTGATACTCGTATACTATGTGATGGAATACAATTTAAAAATAACAAGAACAAATCGGTGAGTGTGAAATATTGGGTTTAATTTCGGTCTTCTTAACGGCCCGTGCGGTGCGTTACAACTTTCTTCCTTATTGTTGTGATGACTTAAACAAAGCGGAAACGAATAAATACAATAGGTCTGTCTATTCAAGGTATGGATTCTTTTCAATAAAGTCCATCCTATCTCAGGCTACAGGCCTAGATTAAGCATAGAGAATAAACCTAATCTAGGCATAGCTAGAAAAAAAAACTATTCTGATATTTCATTTTCATTCTATTTAATTATGTAAATTTGTAAAATGAGCAGAAGCATTAGATTTTAAATTGTAATGATTTTGGTGTCCAAATTTATAACTGCTAAGACTAAAGACTACAAAAATACCCCTTTTTGGAATAAAATTGTTCTAAAAATCGAAGCAATCGCTAGTTTGGTGGCGGGATAGTCGAAAACAGAGGGCGCTAGATTAATTTCAACAAAATCGCATATTGAATGGCATCGGAATTTTTTTTATAATTTTTTCGTAAAATTCGTTTTTATGTAGTGTTGTCAGCCCCGGATTTAGGGTGGGTAAGGTCCACTTACCAACGGCCTCACGTTCAATGGTGTACGGCTCGTTCAAAAATACAAACATGAACGTGCGGAGCATTTTACGGCTCAAAATATTTGTGCATCACTCGTGCGTCTACTGAAAACGGTGTACGGCAGCGTACCATACGCCTATACGATTCAGGGGTCATAAAATTAGTCGCAACGATTACGCCTAAATCAATTCCATACCAGGCAACAGTTAACTGCTCCCTATTCCATACATGTACCAAATCCACCTGCGAGTCTCCCAACTAGCCGTATGGAGAGCATGCAGAAAAAACACATGTTTCCGGCCCTATGCGGGCCCTGCACCCACGCCTATCCTCATCATTCTACTACTAAAATTCCACAACAGGGCCTGTCCCCTGGATCCGCCCCTGCTAAGGTTGTCCGCTGGATCCCCACTGATAAGGTTCGTTTTGTGGAAAAGTTGATATACATGTGTTATAGTACAAGCGGTAGTGCCCAAGTCTTTATGGCGCGTCAGCCGTTTCTTCGCATTATCCACTCCGACGTAAAACTTCACTATAATGAGAACAATTTGTCTGTTTGACATCTGGTAACAGCAGTGGCCAAGCTTCCATGTCTCACATGCTGTTCAACTGTGACGTGTCGATTGATTAAAAGCCCCCGCCCCCACCCTCACCAAACCCACCCACATTCGGCACATCGACGTACAAAAATGGCAAATAAAAACAACCATTATACATATTGCGGATACAGTTTATTATTGCAAAAAATAAAACATTTATATGCTATTAAAAACCCCTAAGGAAGTTCAATAGTGGACTTTAAAACACCCTTCGTGGCAGGTTAGGAATGAAAAAAACCCAGATTTTTCAACAAAAACAATATTATTGATAGAAAAATAATGTAAAGGATAAAAAGGTGGAGGAAAGGAAAGCGGTGGAAAAGAAAGTGGCCAGGTGGATGTTGGCGGATAGGGATTTTTTACAACTGTCCCAAATCCGATGGTTTATTCAACAAAAAGAAACGTTTAACGGTGAAATACAGTTCTTTTTTTTGTAGGGAATTATTGTTAAACTTATAACGCATCATTAAAAAAATTGTAGAATTGATTAAAAAACCTAAAATTATGAATGTGGTGGCACGGAATTGTACAGTTACTAATTGCACACATACATAGAATAAGATAATTACCGATGGATTAAATGATATAGATTTGATGATAATATCAATAAATTTGAAATATGGAATGACAAGTTTTCGATTACTCTATTAAACCCATTAAATGATTTAAACGCACGACGATGATTATTCCTCTTAATGTCGAGACATAACATTATTAATTTGAATTTTTAGTTTGAGTACATCTTTCAATTTCTCTACATCTCGCACAGTTCCATACAATGTTTGTTTTTAAAACTGTTAAATTGCATTGCTTGAAATTGTTACTAACATACCTTTTGACGTCACTTTATGAAATAGCATACTATATTGGAATGTGACGTCAGCACGCTGGAAAGGTAGGAATATTTGTAATCACGTGGCTCTCTTTCAATCAAACAGTGCATTTTAAATGTTTGTTTTGAGCAATGGTAAACATTATAGTTCCTAATGGTGCAATATTATTATAAAAAGGGTACAAAAAAACGTCATCTCTGAATACCGTAAATGGTAAATGCATAATATATTCGTACAAAGTTAATTGATCAGTGTTAAACATCAAATTAAATATAACAAACAGTCGGGTAGTGATGCATGTCAACATGTAGAATACGTTTGAATCATGACCAAAAACAGCATTTAGTATGTATAAATTAAAACACATAAAACTAGTGAACAACCATGTACATTCACACAAAGCGAACTGATTATCGTGTTAAACGTAAATTTAGATTTAGCAAAATAATCGAGAAGTTGTAACTCTATATAATATTCAATTTATTTCAAACTTATGGAATGATGTAGTTAATATTATGACCAATTTTCAGAATCATGGAATAAGTAGATACACGGGATTAAAATGGAAAAATAATTTCCAAGACCCACATTGCCTTTCAGATGCAACAACTAGAGTGTGCACTGAACCCGAGTGACACTGGTCTAACTCTAAATCCATAGAGAGGGATAAATTTGGAAAAGAAAATAAAGATTGGTTTTCTCCGTGGTGGGCAAGGTATTGATCGCAGAATGTTTCGCTAAAAGGGCATGAGGGGGTGAAACAATGAAAGTATTCTCGGCAAAAAACCTGGAATAAAGGTAATACATTAACAGTGATCAGAAAGTTTCAAAGAACAGGTTCTCTAGAAATTATTCATGCAGTGAACTTAAACGCATTAAAATAATTGCCACCACCAGCTTAAACTAAAGTAAATAATCATGTCAACGTTCAATTAGTGCTTTGTGAGGATTTTTGTAATAATACGCAAGAGAAAGGTAAAATAAAAGCGTTACAAATTACCCTCCAAATGAACATACTGTTGTTTAATATGGTTATTATTTTCATTTTATTCATTTCAATTTAAGTGATTTTTGCGATATAGTATTAAAGCCGATTCTTTTAAAAACACTTGATACCAATGTGACATTCCACTTGTCCAGTGCTTAACAACTGTATAAGTTACAGATGCTAGTAAATCCGTTTAAAAATCATTGCTTGACTAAAAACACAACGATGATGACGAATCATGACTTCTCTGCATATACTGTTCTAGTCACACTTGCAATAACCGGTAGCTAGAAAAAAAAGTTGTTTGTAATCATCCATAAACACATAAATTTAATTGCGTTGAAAAGTATTAATCATTGCGACTAAGTCTAGTAAAATACTTTATTACACAGTAAACACCGTCTTAGCTTTACAAGAAATACTAATGTAGTAATGTAACAACAAAATCAATGTTGGTGCAGGGAGTAGGGTTAGTAATCAATCTCACCTAACGCATAGGCCTATTTGACATTTCTCGAGTCCCGATTACATTTATGTTCAATTGTATTGGTATTGGTATTGATGTCCATATATAGCGCATAATACAAGTGTCTTTAGAAAAAGAGAAAACCCAAAAGAAATGAAAAATAATAAAAATAGGGACAATGAGATACAGTAATTGCATAAAGTTAGAATGATCTGAATAAAATTTGGGTTTTAGCCTCTCTTTAAAAATAGACAGAGAAGGAGCCTCACGAACAGTAACAGGAAGAACGTTCCAAAGCTAGGGCAAACAATCATGAAGGTCCTTTCACAACCACAGGTCTTTAAACGGCATGGTAGAATTATTATAAATAACCTAATGATTGGAAATAGAGAGAGTACGAGAACAAGTAGCAGTTGTTTAATTAGATTGGATATATGTATATACATAGACATAGACGGCGCTATACTATCTTTGATTTCAGTATACAGTATTACACGCCAGTGCAATTTAGGGCTGTGGGTAGTGTACGGTAATTGTTTATAAGCCGTCAGACGGGTTCAACCCCCACGTTGGTTGCTCACATTCGTTAAATAGAACATTCTAACATTACTTCATTAAATTGTTGTACAATCGTATTCAAACTTAAATTTTATACAACTCACCTATCTCACATATAGTACCAGTGTATCCGTAAGGACAATCACAGTGAGGGTCCAGATTGGAATTGTCCAAACCGTACGAACATTCTCCACCATTTTTACATTCCAAATCACAAACTAAAATAGAACAATACTTCAATACTAATAATATACAACAAATATTAACCACCGTAACAAGTATTAGTTTACCAACCTATCAGAGAATAAAACCTGATGAGGGCGGGATATCCTTTAACCGACCCACCGTTGTTTGCGTCAGTAAAACTTTGTTATACTTTATGCTCAAGTACATATGGCTCTATAAATTAGGGTATTTAAAAATTATTTACCCCAATATTACAATATTATATGCTAAAATTCAGCAAAAAAAATTAAAGAAACGTCACAGAGGCTAGCAGTCTCTTATTATTTTGATCGTTCTGCAGTGTAAAAATCGAAATAAACAATGTTTGAATAGACTGTTTTCAGGTAAAAATACATCTTTAAAAATACTAGGCACCACAAGTGAATAATATGTCAAAAAACCGATCGTTTGAAATAGTAAGGTCATTTCATACCAAACCACTCGGGATCTAGAGCAGTTTAAAGATTTTTTCAGCTTTTGCATTAATTGGTGAAACAGAAAATTGACCAGAAGTCACTAGCCTATTATTATTAACTACTATAGAAAGAGATTGGAACGCCTGTGTATTTCCCTTTGTTTCTAACATCCTGTGATATCAGCACTCAGCTGGTCATTGTTGTGTAAATGTGATCACAGTGAGAAGTTACACAACTACTTTAGGGTACTACACATGCTCTGTTACAATTTATTCCAACAGTGACAACCACTGCACATGCTCAGATACAAGGTATTCCAAAGTTAAGTGGTAAATTACAAAAAAACCCTCATAGATTTTGCACCAAATTCTACATTGGTATGCACCTCAGTATCAAGTTTATCAAGTAGTTAAACTATTCAAAATTGTGATCAGTAGGTGTATTTTTTACGGAGTAACAAAATATGTTATTTATTATTACTTTTTGTGGCAGAAGATTTTATAAATTATTAAACTTTAAATAATGTATACAAACCTTTGCCACAAAAGCGATAATAAATCACACATTTTTGTTACCATAAAAATAACCTAATGATTTACAATTTTGAATAGTTAAACTGTTAAATAAAACTGATTTTAAACTGTAAAGGTGCGTAGTTAAGGTATAATTTGGTGGTGCAAAATTTATGATTTTTTTTTATACTTTACAATTCGATTTTGGAATAAATCTTAAAAGAGCATGTGCAGTATGTTACAATTGTGTACCAATTCCTCACTCTGACCACATTTTACATAAAAATGACTACCCCGAGTTATATCTGAAACAGGAAAATGCACAGTCTCTCCTTCCCTGTCTCGGTTATTAACCGATTTGCATAATTTTGGTACCATTGGATAGCTAAGGAAATTTCCGTGTAGATGAACTTTGAAGATTACGACGTTTTCAAGACAGTTTTAATGACCTGGAAATTTGGCCTACCCTTTCAGTAAATGAGTATCAATTGATTTTGACAAAATGTGATACCTTTAGGAATGAGGTGTCAATTATGACAAAAACAATCATTTTGGAAAATCCACTGACTTGGGAGATATTAGGAACATTCTTCAACAGCAGGTAATTTTTTTGGAAAAATGCTGCCAAAGTTACAATTTTCAACTTACAGCATTTCCATGTGTCCTTAAATGCTGGAAACAATATGACAGGAATCCATATAAGTAGGGACTTTTGAGGCTATTAAGACGAACTGTCTGAGAAAACCAGGCAGGGTTGGGAGAATGGGGGTCGGCAATTTTTGATTATATTTTAGGGTTTTAATTGGTGTAGTTAATGATTACTATCCATAACATTTAAAACTTTCATCGGCCCCC
>JAOTQE010110001.1:0-13279 GCA_025631205.1 Nesometra sesokonis
GGCGCGTGGAAAAAGCTTTTTTTCTTTTCTAACACTTGTGATCAAGACTCTCTCACTAGCTTTTTCTTCAATAATACACATTAGATAATAAAAATCAGTAGCACTTCATTTTCAGAATATTCCTTTATTCCATATACTATATTAACTTTTCTTAATTGCTCCTTTTTTGTGTTTTGGGATTGTCTTTTCCTTCCAGAGTACAGTTGGCACAGACAGGCAAAACTACTTTATAATTATAATGACTGGGGTGGTGGACTCAAACACAGGCATAATTAAAATGCAAAAAAACATTAGGGTGACAGTCGATCGGGCCCACAGACAATCTGGCCCAAGATGGTCGGGTCCATTCATTGGATGATCAGACCCAGTTTAATTTGGCCAATTGTCCCTTACAATGGACCCGATCGTCTTGACTCAATCGTCGCTGGATCCGAACATCTTTGGGTGGGTCAACCACAATCATGTAAAACTGGCTAATTTTTTAGTGGGTCCGTCGGCTGCGCCCGAACACCCGATCAAATACAGTCATTAGTATAATTATCTGATAAAAAAATAATTTAAAAAAATGCCGCCCCAATTTTTCAGAGGCTTAGGGGCCAGCGCTGGAGGACAAACACATTTTTGTTTAAGCCTTATAGATATCCATGTCTGGATCTTGTGTTGGGGCTCGATATTGGTTTTTGTCTGAAAAATGAGTTAAAATTATTAAATCAGTATTGAATGTGTTTTATAACAATTCTGCAGTATTTTACTTCAAAACATATTTAACTGAAATAACAGTAGAAGAATAAATTTCTGAAAACTCAAGTGTTTGCAAACACAAGTTTCATCAATGGATCCAACTATCGTAACATGCTATTATGCTATATTTTAAAAATGTATACAGCAAGTTCAGGGGTGGCAGAACGTTTTTGAATTGGGGGGGGGGAGGACGAGCTTAAATTTTGCTCAGCTACCCATGAGCAAAAAAAAAAAAAAAAAAGCATTTGCCTCCAAAATTGTGCCTTCCTGGTTCCTGAAGGTGGTTTTCCAGGCCGCAATATTCGTATTTAACATATTTCTATGCTGTTTTTCAATTGTGAGTTTTGTAATTGGAGTGACATTTCAGAGGGATTATCCCCCCTGAATTATCACAGGGGGGCGGATGCGTCCCCTCAGCTTCTGCCACCCATGAGCAAGTTGTTTTGTCTATAAAAGAAATCAAATGCTGAAAAGTCCACAATCAACTTCAAGTAAGAAATTATAGTGCATACTCTACGCAATGAGATACACGCCATCGTGGCAGGATTCAATATTTTGACATAAATTATGTCATCATCAGGAATGAAAGTTTGTCCATTAAATTCCAGCTTTTAAGCACCAATGCCAAAAGTGTTAACCAATCAGAATTAATATTAAACTAAAATTAGAATTATTATTAAGTATTGACCAATCATAACTAACCTAAAATGTGTGAAATCAAAATTATTAGGTATTAACCAATCATAATTAACCTAAAAGGTGTGAAAAGAGTGACATGACTAGATTCATAACTAATAGATCAAAGATATCTACAGTATATGAATAGAGAGAGTTCCTTTCATGCTTTCAGCCCATTGTTAAGCAATGGCTTCATTCGTCTAATATCAAATGTCTCTTTGAACAATAGGAGGGACCAGTTATCAGAATTATCAATAATATTAGTATTAGAGAAAATTCATCCTAATTTATTTTCTAACTTACTACTTTCATCATCACTAAGCATATTTTGTATTTCTAAAATATGCTGAAATGCTTCACAATTATCAATATGATCACACACACATTATCAGATCAGGAAAAATGCTCTTTAAGCCTAGTTATTAAACACCTATCAGTCTTACCAACATAACCACAACCAGGGCATTAAAAGTGGTATACAACAGAACTTCTATACTCCTTGGAAAGTTAAAATGTTAATTCATGTAGCTAATGTTGTGTAATGTATTCTATCTTCTGAAGAAGTTTTGTCATTTTTGCATAAACCAATGCAATCTTTCATAATTAAAAAAAAAATGGTTTACATTAGAAGCATTTATATCATCATTAATGGAGTATTTTTTTTAGACGGTATCAAATGTCATAATTGTGAATCTTTCATAATGTATTTTTTAATTGCATCATTTTGTCTATTACTATTAGCATTACCTTTATTGGAATTCATCAATGCATTTTGAGTTGACCCTTTGAAAAAAATAACTCTGTTAACATGGTAGTGTCAAGGTAGATATAGGTAGTTAACAGGCAGGGGCGGATCCAGGATCCACTGAAGGGGGGGGCCACTTCCAGATCCGGGTGGGCGTGGTTGCTCATTTTATTTAAAATTGTGCAAAAAAAATTTGGTTTTTTTTCAAAAGGGGGGGCCCGGGTCCATTGGGCCCTCCCCCCTTGAATCCGCGCCTGACAAGGTTAACCCTATAAAAACTACCATATCAAGGGATACCACCAAGGATATGGTCAGAAATGCTCTACAAGTATACAGTATTAGAAAATATAGCTATTATTTAGAATAAACCTTAAGGCATTATTATCATTATTAACATCAACAGACAGGGTAATTATATACTACCCTTCTAGGTAGTTCTCTGTGGTTCTTGGTAGATCTCCCTAGTAATTTAACATGGCAGATCTACCAAGTCAGAGGGTGTTATTTTTTTTCAAAGGGGAGTTACAGCAAGTGGAGTTTGAACATTTTCTTTCAGAAAAAAAAAATATTATTCTATTGTATAATTTTATATTATATACTAATTATTTTAACTTTGTTTATTATTATCTTTACAGGGTGTTAGGATTTCGATTTGCCCCTCTAGTTGTTGGTAGAGTTGTGAACTTGACTTCAGAAATCATTCCTGTTGCTACATCTGAACTTTTAAAAACATTTATAAACAGAGGTAATTTATTACAATTAAGCATTGTAAAACAGTCTATACTTGAATAATGAACATAGTTAATATAATTAAATTGTGACAGTTTAAAAAGCGTGTTAATTGAAGTGTATAAAATTTATGTTTTATTTATTTTTATTTATTTGTTTTGTTGAAGAAATATAATTTTGAAAGCAATGGACCTTTAATTTTAGGACTACTAATGTGGCATTCAGCAATTACATATGCATTTTTTGGCCAAATTTGACCATCTTCACCCTTCTTGCTATTTGTACTTTCAGCTTGACAATCCCCTAACCCTGTACATCTCAATGATATTGTTTTTCTCAATCAGTAAGGCAATTTTTTAGATAACCTGCGTACAATATGCATACATAAAACCTACCCAGGACCACCACCACTCCTGCACGCATTTTTATGAATTTTAAAAACATGCAACTCCACCACCTCTCTATGCGTATGTAATTGTTGAATGCCCCTAAGGATGTAGTGAACTTTGCTCTATATTTTATTCATTACTTTGGAATTAGTTTTGTTTAATCCATTTATTTATAAATTAGGTTACGTCATGTTCATAGCAATTAGACCTCCGACAGATTGACCTAAATGTCATAATGCTATTTAATGAATGGTAATATGAGAAATGAAACATTGATGTTTGCAATGCTACTGTAGGTCTTCAATCAACGATCACTTGTCCATAACCCTAGATAATTGTATAATATACAAATGCATTAGTGGTGGAATACAATATAATTTTCAAACAAGTATATCAGATCATTTATACTTATATAGAGATTAAAGCAAAATGACAAGAGGATATGTGTCGTAACATTTTATATAGTGTTAAAACATACTAGTGTCTAGAGGATAGCCATACATTTGGAAGGCAATTGTTAACTTTTTTTAGAAAAATAATTATACATTACTTTAAACACTTTTACTTTATATTTAACTCTAATATTACACATTGATAGCCTTTGCACCCTTTTCAGACTAGCTATCATTGTGATTGGCTATAGCAAATGTAACATCCAATCAGAATATAGCCCCTTTCACACAGAATATACCAAAATGTTATCATAACCATGCCAGCATTATTGCCGGTGTTAACCCTTTAACACAGAAGGTAAAATTCCGGTAATATCACGGTTTCCTGTGTGAAAGGGTCCGAGGGAAAAAGCGTAAAATTGGCAGTCTTAATAATAGAGGTTCCAACTTTGACCTTTGTATAGTTATGCTTCACTGCAAGCAGGCATTACATTGCGGAACCTTTTATACAAATTCGGCCTAAGGCAGTAATGGTAATATAACGGTAATATGTCTAGGGTCTGAGGTGGTCTAATGAATGCCGGCACTGTGCCGGCATTGAAGGTAAGGTACCCTTTCACACAAAAGCAGCCGGCATTCACAAATTACCGCAATATTCCCAGTTTATAGTTCTGTGTAAAAGGGTTTAAGTGTCATGCAGAACCATGTGTAAAAGGGTTTAAGTGTCATGCAGAACCATGTGTAAAAGTGGGGAGTGAGGGTTGGCTGCATAGAGTGTTCAAGCACAACCTTCAGAATAAAAAACAGTAACAAATATGAAAATTAGAGCATTGAGCCACTTTCAGAGAAAATGAGCACACACCTTTCGAGGAAAGCACCTATAATGTCAGAAGAAAATAACTATGAAATACTCCACCATAAAAAACATAAAATAAAGGAAAACCAGGCTTTTTAACTTGTCAAAATCCGGTTGGGGTTGAACATCCTCTTCCTCGGTTTCTGGATATTTCCCTGACTAAAATCCCTGTACTGCTACTTCATTTAAAAGGTAGACATGTGTTTTTTAATATATATAATTAGACGGTACTGGCAAACATTAACAGTGCATACCTCTATTTTTCTAAGTATTTAAACAGATATTAAAATCAAATACTCATTATATAAATTCCCTTTAGGAATAATTGCTTTGATATTTATCATTCTAATGGGTGATTATTTCAATCATTACTTTTAGATGGAGCCAAATGTTTCTACGGTAAATGTTTTTACTGCAATGCACTAGAGCCTGCCTGTGCTGATGGTGATCTAATGGAAGGTTCTGTGACATTATGGCTACCAAAGAAAATGGCGCTGAGGCGGTGGCGTCATCCCTGGAGCAGAACATATAAAGAAGGTGTTCAGGCAAGGTAAGAAGATAGTTGTAAATGAGGTTGTGCATAACTGTGCTCAATATAGTTAGCAGGGTATTAAGCCGGCTGCACACTGTGCGGCTGGCTTTCTATGATAAGATAAGTTAACCTAAGATTTCTTGGAAAATCTTAGCTTATCATAACATAGACGAATGTACACCAAAAACCTTGCACACTGTGGGATTGTCTGCATAAGTTTCTGAGTTGTAGTGGGAGTTTTGAGATTTGTTTTGTGGGTACAATTTTCAGGCAAAGTTATCAGTCATAGAAGTTGCTAAAATCGTCTACGATACGAGATGAAAGTCTACGTTTTTCTTGCACATGGCATAATACACATTTATGTATGTTTGCTTGTCGTGCGTATGGCATTTTTAAAACATGTTGAAAACTCTGCGATACGTCAATATGACGTAGGTGTCTTCTTTTTACCTACGTTAACGTATTGTAGACACTCTCATACTATACGAAATTTCAGGATTATTCATGATACATTAAGTTAACTCATAACATAGAGAATCGCACCGTGTGCTGCCGGCTTTACAACAGTCAAAGTTGTTCTGGTTTTGAGTTTTCATGAGCATATAATTATCCGGTTGCCTAGTTTCAAATGTATGTGATTGGTTAACCCACTCAAACTCAGGCCCAATATGTTATATTGTTTGTAGTTAATATGAAATTCAATAGTAGGCCTGTAGTTACACCTAAGATATGTTTTCAAGTCTTTGATTGGTTCTCTCACTGGCCTAAGCCAAATACAGCATGTTAATCTTTACGTCATGTCCGGCATGTTCGATTCTCAACTGAATTACTTTACAAGTCCGTATTTCAGGACAAACACATCGACAAAAATTCAAATCATCCTCTTGTGGCACACTTCATTCAACACATAAAATACAAACTTGTGGCAAGTCTAATAAGAAAGAATTCAGTAAAAATAAAGAGAATTGCTTACTTCTGTAAAAATGTTCTGTCAACTAAGTCAACATAATCAGTATAATCATTTCATTAATACAATCATCACAGTAAACACATGAACAATTAGAATTTCTTCATATACGCTCAAATAAATAAACGATTATAAAACATGAATAACCATTTACCAGACTGGAAATCTGAAAAGATAATACAAAAAAAATCTCCATATTTTAAAAATATTTTATTCACATCAACAGCTTGTAACTCGTCAATTACAGGATGGATATACCATACTGTATCATTATAAATTAAGATTTATTACAGGGCTTCGGCAGTGATGATGTTTGTAGTTGCGTAGAGAATTATCATAGCTCTTGGTCAGGATTGAACCCAGTACCTCATTGTAGGAAAGCGATTCTGCCTGGAGTTTACAAGTGTATTTATTAACGATATTTTATTTTAATTTTAATGTTAATATATTACCAGTTTATAATTAATTTTTTTATATCTCATAGATAGAAAGTGACACCTATACATGCTGGTATATTAGAAATTGGAAAAAAAAACAAAACGCAAATAGTCACAGTCGTGTGTGATAAGACCGACAGACAAACAGACAGACAGACATATTTGAAAAGCTGTTTATAGAGACTCTTTCCACATCTAAAATGATGAAAGTGCTTATCAGGTGTCCAGTACAATAGCTTTTTCTTGGAATGTTTAAAATGTCCTCTATTGATGACAATTTATTTTGAGTATATTTATTCAACAATTAAAAACAATACAATAAAACAATCCTTACAAACATTTGCTGAATTGTAAGACTGATTATCTATGCAAAAAGGTCTACAGTTATACATTTAAAATATACAGAATTTTTTTAAATATAAAAATACTGCAACACAGCAGAAAATTATATAAAAATTATATAAAAATTACAATATTTTCACACATATTACAAACATCTTTCACATTCATGTACAACTGGAAGAGCTTCTCAGCTAAGACCGAGACTGAAGAATTTATCTATCCCAGGCACTCCCAATGAAATCAGGATTCTGGTCATATAAGGTAGTGGGCTGTTTTGAAATTGTGTGTTGGTACACAATGGTTATTTTAATGTGTAATGACATATTATGTGTAGTATTGTTAATTGGAAACCAGTGCTGATATCTTTCCGAATTTGCAGCTTTCCTTGCTTGTTTTACTAGCTTCGTGGTCCAAGCCTTAAGAGAGTATCCTCATAATTGCTGAATTTCTCGGCCATGATTACAAAACAAACGCATCTTTGAACGCACTCTATGGATGCCATAAAACAGAAGATGGAATGGGAAAGAACCTGGTAATCTGTACTGATCTTCATTAATCATGTGTGCTACATCTATAGATTTATTATTTACGGCTAGACAGTGAACTTAACGCTGTAGAATTACAATCCCATGTAGGCGCCTACTATTTTGATTTCATCAGCCTTCGTTACAAACATCTAAGTTAAATAATAATAACTGTTTTATAATTATTGTACTTGTAACATTTTTTTGTCATAAAAATTATTTATGTATGTTAAATATATTTTACATTATTAATTTTCTTTATAGTTTGATTAAATTTACTTCCACTTACTGATAAATCACAAACTTTTATGAAAGATTGGGGGCACAATTCTTTCGTAGCAACAACGTTATAATGTAAAATGATTTGATTGGTTGGATTCTAGACATGTCTTCAATAGTAGGCGCTTCAATAGAATTGCACTTTGGGCTATGTATTCCATGGAAGTTCACTATGTAGCTGTTAAAATAATACATCTATGCATTTTACCAAGTATTTTGGTTTGAAAAAAAGGAAAATTTATATTTTTATTTATCAATGAACGAGATGAACTTTCACTAGATCAGGATTCATTAACATGTTCATGTTCACACAAATCTGAAACCGTCTAAATATAATTGTATCATTATTTTGATGAATACACAGTTATATTTGACATTATTTGAAAGAGATCCAAGTCTGTGTCTATCAGTTTAGAATACATTTATACGAGACCAATAAATTTTGATCAGATTAAATTAGTTTTTATCATTTGAAGATTTAATATTTTATTGAACTACGAAAGGCAGTATATGCTATTATCCACTTAAATTGCAAGTAGTAATATGAGACGTTAAATATATAATTGATTACTAGATGAGGGTTAGGAGTAACCAGAGCAAGGTCAAGTTTAGAACTGATTATCTAAACGTGACCAGCAGGCGCCTTCTTGACCTGACGATGAACACCAAATTTTATACAGTATTCATTTACAATGGTTTTTAACCATTGTAAATTCTGGATTGCTGTTCCTTAATAATATAATAATAATAAATAGCAACAGCAACAACAACAATAACAATGCCCGTAACACCCACACAACCACTCTAGCTGGAACACAAGGAGAGTGGCGTGGTGTTAGATCGAACCATGGACCAATGTGGCTCCATGGATCAGTGCATAGCACAGTGATTTCCACCACCTAAACCAACTGAGTTAAATGCCACTCTGATGTATTAAGTTGGATAAAGGTATATACAAACTAGCCATATAGTGCCTGTCTACGACAGGTAGAACAGCATTTCACACATTGGAATGCTGATGGGAGAATGTATAGATCCCAGTAGAAGTGATCAATCACAATTGCATTGTAGAACTGTTTTCTGATTTCCTATAGAGCATATAAAACATGAATGCGTGCAAAATCGTTGGAAATGAAAGGAACATTCTGTACACAAAATTTTATTGTAAACCTTTCAGCAGTTTAAGGCTTTCACAGATACAACTTTAATCTGTTCTTTATAGTAGTAATCTATGCATCACTCAAGTTTAAGTTTTTTTTTGGGCAGGTGGTAGTGGCGGCGCTAAGGAGGGACTAGGGGGAAGGGCCAGAGCCCCCTGTTGGAGGACCTTTGCCCCCTCATCGGGGAGAAATTTAATGTTTCGTCGGGGGCTTTGTAGGGTAATGACAAGGGGCAGACAAAGCCCCAACACCAAATGGGCCAAAAAGCACACAAAACACAGCAAATAACGTTTTTTTTTGCTCGTCAGACTGAAAACCGGGGACACGCCCACCACAAACTTAGTCTTGCCCAACTCGTCGGGGGTCCCATGCCCCCCCCCCCCTGTCGGTGGCATTGCCCTGCTGTCGGGGAATTCCTGGCGCCGCTACTGGTAGGTGGATGGTGCAGCGTGCATTGTTTGGGTTTCAGACCTTGAGATTGAGAGTTCAAACCTCACTGTGCACATCTCCGCTGGCCGTGATCAGATTTCCCAGCATGTAATGAAAAGATGTTTCAAAAATGTTTTATTCACCACCAGACTTTATTCATATGTACTTTTATAAATGGATGTCTTGTTGAGATCATTTTGTAATTTGTCCAGACCCAGACCGATCAATTCTTTAGAGGATGATTCGGAAACAGTATTTAATGTACAATACAATGGAGCATATTTTAAAAGAAATTTCAATAAGGTCAAGGGCAAGGTTGTAAATAGTTGAATTGCATAATGTAATATTTGAAATATAAATATAATGGAAAATACTGTTTCAGTTTAATTGCTAGTTTCTTCTGGTTTTTTAAACTGTAGTTATATTTTTATTGGTCGGTCATAAAAACACTCATTATTTTACTTATGAGGCATCAATGAAATAGGAAAATCATATTATTCTAATAAATGATTTTATGAGGATATTGAAAATAGATTGCGATGCTATTAGGCATTGAATCTAATGTATATTTTATTAATCAATTTTTTTGTTATTTAAGAAAAATTTGATTACATTATATGTAAAACAAATAACCCGAAGCCTGAAAACATAATTTACAAAATATGAATTGTCACACAATACATTTATATGAAAATATAAAGGAATTATGTATATATTATAACTATAATATTTACAATTCAATAATAATAATAATAATAAAATAATAACTAAAAATAATTCAAAATACCAAAAGGTCACTAATCAATATTAAGTACAAAGTGAAATATACCGTCCAAGCAATACATCATGTCACAATTCAATATATAATATTGATCAATACCATTGAGGGAGATACTGAAAAATATTGCACGAGCTGTGGCAAAATATTAAACGAGTCGAAGATGAGTTCAGTATTTCGCCACAGCAAGTACAATATTTTTTGGTATCTCCAGAAAATAAGCCTTCAATATTATAATTAGTATCCAAATATTTTACTTGCAAGTTCAGATTAATCAGTCCTAGACCTATGTCTAGCTAGGCCTCCCTAAAATTTAGCATACTTCTTCTAAAATCTTCTAATGTATTTCTGTCACAGGTATTGCCGAAAAACTTCAACAGCACTTTTGTAGCTTCTTGTACAGTTGAACCTCCTGTAAGCGGACACTGTCGGTTCCGGGAAAAGTCTCCGCTTACAGGAGGTGTCCACTTACAAGAATTTGGCTGATAGAGGGCCAGAGTTGTAAAATTATGTAAACATCCTTATGTCTCACATTTCACAGCCTTCTCAACACAAATGGCCTTTCAAATTTCTAGACACCGCATTCTACTGTATATTTTTATTAAATATTGTTTGTCATTTTTAAGATTGATTCAGTAATATGATTCTCAGCCATTACAGTATAAAAACAAGTTTGTACAGAAATTTGTATTCGTTGTACAGAAAAATCACTAAATTTTCCGGGATGTCCGCTTATGGGAGGTAAATTAACATGCAAAAAATCCAACTTTTAAGACAAAAAGTGTCCACGTCTGCTTATGGGAGGTGTCGGCTTACGAGAGTTACCAAATGTACTGATTAGATAGGAGAAACAAACTGGTCTTTGAATTAGTGTCTGTTATGGGAGGTGCCCGCTTCGGAGAGGTGTCCGCACAGGGAGGTTCAACTGTATATGATTATTAGCCCAATTTACAGTATTAAATCTTCATAATCAGCTGTAGTAAATTATGTGAAACACTGACTTCTTAACTAGCGGTCCTTTATTAGTTGTGTGTTCGCCATTTGCAGGTCACAGTGTCTGCAATACTGCTGTGCACAGTACGCACATCCGGTTTCTCAAATAAACAATCATCACGTTGCAAAATCAGGTGACGTCGGTTGCTTCAGAAGTTGGATATTACTCATACATGGTTCAATACTGCATAATATTGAACCATTTAAAACAGCAATAATAATTCAACATAATGCACATCATCTTCAGCAGTTCCTGATGTTGAAATACTGACATCATGGTGTGTATCACATTGCCTAAGAAATTGGATTAATTTCCTTTGATGGAAGATCATACATCTGGTTCTGGTGATAGAACTAGTCTCTTTTTTATAAGGACTATATACCGTTGGATCGGTATACAGCAATGGCTTGTGAGCACTTTAAAGAGCCCAGTATATCTTTTGAGATGAATGGATGTTGCCATTATGTACTTGTAAATATACCGATACAGATAAACTTTATTTCATCTTTATAAAGAAAGTTTACATGGTGGGGAACGCCCTCAACAGACATAAATATATAGGCCTATCACAGCCTACCTCATAAACTTCTCATTAATGAACCCCTTGGGATATAAATGAATCAATTAAGATAGCGATAGCAGGTTGTACACTATAAAGTCTAGCAATAAAAATTATAGAATGAAACGGATGGGATGGGTCATCCGTAATCTCTTTAAACTTTAGATTTACTGTAGACTAAGTCAATGAGTGGTACACACTGCCCAACTATCTTCCCAGCTTTGGTTATTAAACGATTATGTCTGTCCATATCACCTCTCAAAGTATTTCCACCCCAGCAGACTAGGCAGTAGCTTAGCACACTAAGAATAATGGAGTGGTAGACTGAGTATAATATGTTGTTATTTACTTGCAAACATTTAAGCTTGCAAAAATATAGTTCCTGATGTAGACAGATAAAAGTCGCCATTTGCTGCAAAGAATGTGACATGCGATGTGACATGCGATGTGTCATGGGATGTGACATGGGATGTGTCATGGGATGTGACATGGGCCTTTAGTGAAGAAATAAGGGCCCGTTCGTGCGAGTTTTTTCAGTGTTTTACACCGTTATTTACCGGTTAAAAAAAATCCCAGTTTCGCCCGAACAGGTGTTATTTACAGGCCGCCCGTGGATTTAACACCGAAACAGACTGATATGGCAACCCTGCAATTAACTGGATATTTTTCACAGCGGGGAACCTTTTTTTTATGACTTTATCTGTTTTTAATCACTTTACCAAATGTTTTACTCGATGTGAACATAGTTGAATACAAGTAAGGAAGAGTTTTTTTTTATAGTTATGGAGAGTAGTGCAGTTTTTTTCATATTCATATTAATTTCAATACCCTAAAACCTATAGGCCTAGTATTTGTTGGAGCATGGAGATCGTTAGAGACCATAGTGCATAAGTTTGCTACAGTAAAATTGCAGCGATCAGTGCCGCCTCTCGCTATTTGATATAAATTTACCATTTTAACTTAACTGTTCCCTGGTAAAATCATTTAAAATAGTGTGAAGTAAAGTTACTCAGATTCATAGAGCGGCTTTTGAAAAACAAATTGAATGATTAAAATCAACATTGCCTGTATCATTAGTTTTGTTGCTAGTCATCTGGTGTTTTTAGAATTGAGAGTTTTGCGCGAACAGACATACCACCCTAGGATAAAAATCGGATTTTTACCCTATGTTTCTTTTTCCTATTCTCGCTCGAACGGGTCCTAAGTTGTTGGACATGAAACCTGCCTTGAGCACTATTGTAGGTGATATATGTGCTACAAAAATCTTGTAATAATTATATATTTTCAATGCCTTTTGAGGAGGTAGTAAAAAATATTGTATGAACTGTGGCAAAATATTGAACAAGTTAACCATGAGTTCAATATTTTGCCACAGCAAGTACCATATTTTTCAGTATCCTAAAAGATGGGCATGCATGATCTCCTGTCAAAATATATTCCTCATGCTCACCTCCACTCATCAAATCGTAATTTTTTTAGTTGTGCCTCGTACCAACACCAAATCCTATGGCCAAAGGTCTTTTTAATTTTCTGCTGCCACCCTTTGGAACTCCTTACCTAACATAGTCACCGAATCTTCCTCTGTTTCAGTATTTAAGGTCAATCTCAAAACCCACCTATTTAATAACTAGCATGCACCTTTGATTTTTACTACGGTTAAACGAATTGGCGCTATATAAATGATTTATTTTTATTATTATTATTATTATTATTATTATTATTATTATTATTATTATTATTATTATTAT
>JAOTQE010110012.1:0-13277 GCA_025631205.1 Nesometra sesokonis
CAACAACATACAACAACACCAACAACATACAACAACACCAACAACATACAACAACACCAACAACATACAACAACATCAACAATAACAACAATAATAATACTCATACTTGTTTCACAGTTTTGACCTGTAAATCCAACATCACATATGCACACATATCCAATGTCTGTATTGGAGCACGTTCCACCATTATGGCATTGTGCCGAAGCACAGAATCCAACATCTACAAAATGATGAATACAAGAAAACATATGAGAAAATATACAAGATGAAGCTTGTTTACTTTGGTTGGACCATACCATAGGTTTTGAAATGTTGGTGGCTAACATTGGTGACTAACATCGGTAGCTAACGTTGCGAGCTTCTGTACTAAGGTTGCTATGCTAGATAACATTCCTAGCAGATCATCAAAAGGACTTGAACTGTCGACACAGTAGACGTGCAAATCAAAAACTCATAATCTGTTAAGTTTGTGCATTGTTTGTAACCAGTGACTTACCTTGAATTTCACGTGTACCTCAGTGTTCAATTTGTACTTAGCAGTGTCTTACCTTGGATTTCACATGTACTTCCACTGAACCCTGGATCGCAATCACAGAAAAAGTTCATACCAACTGAATCAATACATCGCCCTCTATTATTACAAGGTTGACCTATTAGGCAGTAATTGATATCTAGAAAAATGTAAGCAACAATTTCAAATTTATTCAACTACCGTTACTGCAGTAATCTATTGCTACTAAGTCTACTGCAGTTACTGCAATAATCTATTGCTATTAAGTCTATTGCAATTACCGTACTGCAGTAATCTATTGCTATTATGTCTACTGAAGGTAACGTAAAGTAATTGCAGCCAAATCATACTCTTAACAGCAAATTTACGTCTTGTTTCTAGGTCAACTCGTCTCCAAGTCAACTCGTCCACAAGTCAACTCATTCTCAAATTGACTCATCCTCAGTCAACTCTTCCCCAACAATTTTATAGGTCCTTCTAATGAGGTTTATAACATGTCCCAAAGTCAACTCATTCCCAGTTCAACTCGTCACATCTGCAGTCGACTCATCCCCAAGTCAATTGCTGCGATGATTATTTACAAACTAATTATTTCATTCATTCAGACAAATGGAAAAGGTTGTCAAAGTTACCATAGCGTCACTGTGTGGCTAATACGAGGTCTACGACGAACCAGATATCCCCTATCTTACGTAAATGTATCCTATCCAATTTTATTTATTTCTCTTTTCAATTATTATTCATTTATTTCCAGAAAAAACCAAGCATACATACATAACACTCAATATAAACTCACAACTATTCTGGCGGATTGTCAGAAAGCAAAATCATTTTGCTATGAAAGACTCTCCTACTAGTGTGAGCAGACAATATTAAAAGAAAATATTAACAAAAGTTAAGTTTAAACATAAAATACATGTAACTGTGAAAAAGGTACTACTATTATAAAGACACAGATCCGTAATAGCAACCGGGATCTCATCCCACATACGTGGAAATGATATAAAAACAGAATTAAAAAAAGCATCTGTGCGTGATTTTTCGTGTCTAAACACAAGTTTTTCAATTCTTCGTGTATTGGACACGGGCAGCAATTGACTCAAATACATACTTTTTAAGCAACATTTGTATGTCTTAAGATAAATATTTAGTTTCTTTGCCATAGAAACAGTCATTTGTGCCATGATATGACCTTTAATGACCCATTATCTTATTTAAAATTAATTGGACACCTTGAAAAAATATACCTTGACACTTAATACATATTTTTATGATGTGTATTCTGATTATTGGTTATGGTAACAGCATACATAGAATCAATATACTAAGGACAACCCTGAAGTGGGCTTATTTCAAGTTGGGCATTTTTCTGCCCTCCAGTCGAAACACAGTGGTAATCGACTCAAACTGGGGATAAACCATCATTTTTATTTTTTAATTATTTACATTTCTTCCATTTCACAAATAAGGCAAAAAAGACCAAACAGTTGCTAAACATGTTAGTTAGTCAACACACCACAGACATATAAGTGTAAAATAACATGCCAAAGTTATTCTACTGCAGTAACCTATTACAATTATGTGCTCTGAAGTTACTGCTCTAATCCAGAGCCTTTGTTTTCTTTGGTGACTGCAATAATATGCAAGGTCGCATATCGGCATACTGTTTTCAGTAATTTTCTTTCAGCTACTAGACTAATGCTATATTACTACAGTAACTGCAACAGGATAATTTTGACATGGTCTTTAAAATAAGTACTGTACCTTGTTTACAATTTGCTCCTTCCCATCCTTCTGCGCATGTACATTCATATGTAAGACCATTGCCTGTCACAGAACACGAACCGCCATTATCACATGGGTTAGGGTCACATGGGGTTACCTCTGAAATAAAGTAAAACTATGTAATAAACATTCTGACTAGCAGAATGAGTTTAACACATCCAACTGGATGTCACATGCGCTCACCTCTGAAATAAAGTACAACCAAGTTCTACACCCACCCTAAACCCTTAAATTCTAAACCACCCTACACTTTTAAGTTTTACACCTACCCTGGACACTTCAGTTCTACACCAACCCTAAAGCCTTAAGTTCTACACCCATCCTAGACCCCTAAGTCCTACACTCAACATAGACCCTTAAGTTCCACACCCACCCAAGACCCATAAGTTCTACACCCACCCTAGACCATTCAGTTCTACACCAACCCTAGACCCTTAAGTTCTACACCCACCCTAGACCCTTACGTTGTACACCCACCCTAAACCTTTAAGTTCTACACCCACCCTAGACCCTTAAGTAATATACCCACACTAGACCCTTAAGTTCTACACCCAACCTAGACCCTTAAGTTGTATACCCACGCTAGACCCTTAAGTTCTGCACCGACCCTAAACCTTAAGTTCTACACCCACCCTAAACCCTTAAGTTGTACACACACTCTAGACCCTTAAGTTCTACACCCACCCTACACCTTTAAGTTCTACACCCACCCTAAACCCTTAAGTTCTACACCCACCCTAAACCCTTAAGTTCTACACCCACCCTAAACCCTTAAGTTCTACACCCACTCTAGACCCTTAAGTTCTACATCCACCCTAGACCCTTAATTTCTTCGCCCACACTAGACCCTTAAGTTCTACACCCACCCTAAACCTTTAAGTTCCACACTCACCCTAAACCCTTAGGTTTTACACCCACACTAGACCTTTAAGTTCTACACCCACCCTAGACTCTAATTTCTACACCCACACTAGACCTTTAAATTTTACACCAACCCACTCCCTAATCTTCTGACCTTCGTTACAAATGTCTCCGGCATATCCATATGCACAAACACAGTTGACCTGATCATCCATGACTGTACAATTGCCACCGTTCTCACATATGTTGTATTCACATAGATCTGTCTCATTGGCTACAAGATAATGTCACATAGATAAGGTCACATATATCAGTACCATTACAAAAATGATAATGATAATGATAATAATAATGATGATAATAATAATAATAATAATAATAACAGTAGTAGTAGTAGTAGTAGTAGTAGGAGTAGTAGTAATAATAATAATAATTTATAATGATCTAGATAATGTCACACAGATATGTCTTATTCTACAATGATAATGACACATAGCTCAGTACCATTAAGATAACGTCATATAGAAAAAGGTCACATACAACAGTAACATTACAAATATAATGTCACATAGATTTGTCTCATTAGCTACAAAGATAATGCCACATGGATCAGTACCATTAATTTAAAAAATAATGCCACATAGATCAGTACCATTAGGATAATGCCACATAGATCAGTACCATTACGATAATGTCACATAGATCAGTTCCATTAAGATAATGTCACATAGATCAGTACCGTTAGCTTCAAAGAGATCGTCATATATAAGTACCATTAACTACACAGATAATGTCAAATAGATCTGTATCATTAGCTACAAAGGTAATGTCTCATAGACCAGTACCATTAACTAAAAATATATGTCACTAGATCATTACCATTAAGATAATGTCATATAAATCAGACCCATTAGCTACAAAGGGATCGTCATATATCAGTACCATTAACAACACAGATCATGTCACATAGATCTGTACCATTATCTACAAAGACAATGTCACTAGATCATTACAATTTAAGATAATGTCACATAGATAAGTATAATTTTACATAGATCAGTATCATTAAGATAATGTCACATAGATAAGTTTCATTCACTACAAATATATTGTCAAACAGATCAGTATCATTAAGATGTCACATAAATCAGTACCATTAACTCCAAAGATAATGTCACATTTTACATAACTATTGTTCTTTTAATGTAATTTAGTTGAGAGGGTGAGTATGAGTTGGTGATTGCACCGCTAACTCCACCCCAGATCAAACAACAACTTACTAGGTATTTCTTCACAGTTTTTTCCTGTCCTTCCAACAACACAGAGACATTTGTATCCAGGATCTTCTTCAGATTCAAAACATTCTGAACCAAACAAACAAGGTCTTCCCACACATCCAACTAAAAACAAAGTATAATGCAATAAGTGGTTATGTTTCCTGATACAATTATTCACAATAGTAATAATTGAGTAGTTTGTAATGGAAGTATGTAAAATACAGTTCAACCTCCCTGTGCAGACAACTCTCTAAAGTGGGTACCTCCTATAACGGCCACTCATTCAAAAGATTTTACAAAGATTTTGATTTTATGAAATGTGGCCCTCTATTAGCTGAAATTCCTGCAAGTAAAAACCTGCTGTAGACCCGAGGGTGTTTGCTTACGTGAAGTTCAACTGTAAGCACTGAGCATATTTTTTGACAGTGGACGTATTCCTGAGTTTCTCAATGAAAAAATAACAAACGTAATTTGCCTTATTGTTTTTTCTTTCTGTTATAATTGTCAGATTCAAATTTTACAGTATTTCATTGTTACTAAATAAAATACCACATACCTGCAAGGGCCTCGTCAATGACCTGCATCTTAACCCCAGATCTAACATTTTGCATATCACTCATAAATGTTATCCACATTACGTTACCATCAGATATAAAACTCTCAGGTAATTCTGATCCTGACGCATGAATCACTCTAGTGGTATAGTTCACAGGGTTATCACCATTTCCAGCACTCAGAAAATCATAGTTTCGTTCCGTGTTAAAATCCTGGAATATGAGTCTCATTTGCATTCCTTCAGCTGTAATGATCCACTTACAGAACTCTAAGTTAGGATAGGTCCCTGGATATCCAGGTGTAGTTATATCAATGGTTCCATTAGCTTCAAGTGTCAGGTCCTGAATACAATCACCCGCAACTAGAAAACAATATTAAATAATTTCAAATAAAGAAGTTACACTTTGGGGTGTTAAACTTATACTTTGGTGCTTCACATTTAAATGATCACTATGAACTGTATTATTATTACATCATCTCTATTTCATTTTAGCTTTATATCATGTTTTAACTGAAATAATTAATTGTAATTAACTACGCCAAAGAAGCTAAGGTGGAAGAGGATGTTTTCAACCCTGTTCGTTTGTTTGTCAACAGCCTACAATTTTTCATTGAAAACTCGAGACACTTGGCCACAATATTCCTTAATTAAAGATGTCATAGTGAATAAATTTTGAAGGCGCAGGGTCAATTGTCAAGGTTACTGTCACATAATCAACCATTCGTTTTGGCAATTGTCACCTAAACTTAAAACTTGATTCATAAGGGTATAAAAATCCACACCATATGTGATCATAATTTGAAAGGTCAGGGTCAAAGGTCATGTCCACTGTCTAGTAAAACATCAAATTCCTGTAATCAGCCAAAAGTCCTGGCATAGTTGCCGCATAGACTTCAAACTTGTTTCATATTTAAGTGTATGAAAATCCTCACCATATGTGACCGTAATTTGAAGGAGCAGGATCAAAGGTCAAGTTTGAGAGAAAGTTCAAATTCACGTAAACGGCCATACGTTCTGGCGTAATTGTCACTTGTCACAGACTTCAACTTAGTTCATAAAGTGTATGAGAGTCCATGACTTACGTGACTATAATTTTAAAGGGCAGGGTCAAAGGTCAAGTTCATGGTCAAGTAAAATATCAAATCCTTGTAATCAGCCGCAAGTTCTGGCATTGTTGTCATATCGACTTCAAACTTGGTTCATAATTTACGTATATGAAAGTCCACATCATATGTGAACATAACAAGTTTAGTCAAAGGGCAAGGTCACTGGCAGAAATAAGCAATCTCAGAGTGCCTCTAGGTAATGCTATTTTTGTGTAAGGTTTTTTAAATACAACATTATTGATATCCACCTTAATATTGTCATACAATTTTTGCAATCTAAACTACTACTGTACTGTGGCTTACCCCAGGATGATTAATTATTTTTGGTCATTTAATGTTCTGTACATGAAAATTGAATAAATAATAATATTCTATACTTTGTGAAGAATAAAATGTTCATTTGATAACAAAAAAAGTAAATATTTATTGTTTTTTGGGTGGTTTCTTAAACCAATTATGATGGTATGGTTCTTATTACCACAACTAACAAAGTTTGAGGAGGGTATGTTTTCACTGCAATTTGTGTGCCTGTTTGTCAGCAGCCTGAAAACTCTTAAAACTTGGCCACAATGTTACTTGACTAAAGATCTAAAGCTGACTAACTTTTGAAGGGTAGGGTCAAAGGTCAAGGTCCAATTCACATGATCAGCCATAGTTTCTGGTATAGTTGTCACAGACTTCGAATCTGGCTCATATGTAAGTGTATAAGAGTCCACACTATGTGACCATAACAGATAATATGAGGCATGTCACGGCAAAACCACCAAGTTATAGGAAAATTAAAAATTGAGTTGTTGAAATCATATTACACTTCTCGAAATCTTTAAACTTAGAGGTGAATTATCAAAATATAAAAAAGATACCTTTTAGAACAAATTCTCTTCACTATGTTCGCCAGTGTGTACAGGTTTCGGCCATATCTCATGGCTGTGATTCCCCACTACAGTGACGCCCTCTCTTGATGAAGTAAAAAACTATATGCCCCCTTTTGCGGGAGGGCTTTGATGAGAGTGAAGTAAACTGCTGGCAATTCCAGACCAGGATCTTTGTTTAAACTGGGTTGATGTTAATATATTTCAGTGGCTTCTCTGATATGGCGTTTCCATTCATCCAGGTGTAATATCATGATTTTAAAGCTTTCATCTAGGATAGCATGTTTCCTGTATAGATGTTGCAGGACGAAGTCTAGGGTTCCAGAGGTCTTTGACCCTAGTAGCCAACTGACGCCCTGTCTCGCCGATGTAAGAGACAGGACAGTCACCAACAGTTGTATTCATATACTACACCACATCTTGCGAACGAAGATGACTGATCCTTGATCGAAGGCAGAATGGACCTAATAGTGTTAAACGGCTTATGAAAGATGGAACACCATGTTTTCTATATATTGCTGCGATCCTTTCAGAAACACCTCGAACATAGGTAACTTGGAGATCCTGTCCCTATTTGGTTGATCGGAATATTCACGAGGGATATGAGGGTGAATATCGAACATCCATTATCGGTAACCGTTCATGCGCAACATGTACGTTTTTCTTCATCGGAGACATTTTTTTCCGCTCGATTAAGTAGAATCCGTACAACAGAACGTTCGTGGGAGACGTGATGGTTAGACTCAAAACTGAGGTATTGGTCTGTGTGTAGGCTTGCGATATACTGAAGTGGACAAAGAACCATCATCACGAAGATGCACAAGAACGTTCAGAAATGCTAAGGTGCCTTTGGGCTCAAGTTCTTGAGTAAACAAAATTTTCGGATTCAAGCTGTTAATGTAGAAAATTCGTCGATGCAGAGTTCACTGATGACCACGAACGTATCGTCCACATAACGACCCAGAATGATGGTGAAGTGGGGGTAGAATCGATAGCTTGAGGTTCAAAATCCTCCATAAAAACATTAGCCACGTTATAATGTAGTCCTTACGAGACTTTTTTGTCTATATGCAACTAAATTGTCCTTTCGAGATGAGTTTGATTTTACGACCTGACGAAATTGACTTTATGGATGAAAATTGTACTTACAGGACGAAATTGTCTTTATGGGTTGGAATTGTATTTACGGGAGGTGTGTTTGTCTTTAGGAGATGAATTTGTACTCACAGGAGATACGATTGTCTTTAGGAAACGTATTGTACTTAAAGGAGGTGAGATTGTCTTTACTATATGCATTTGTACATACGAGAGATGGCATTGTCTTTACGAGATGTATTTACCGATATACATACGAGAAATGAGATTTTCTTTACGAGATGAATTTGTACTTACGGGCGATGATATTGTGTTTAAGGCGATCTTTTGTCTATTTTTGCCCTAATGGCCGCCCATACGGAACCGGTCTTTTTTGGTTCTTTAAATCTTTTTTCACCTCACTACGGATGTTATTGAAGTATATAAACATCAAGCCAGTTTAAACAAAGGCCATGGTCTGGAATTGCCAGCAGTTTACTCCAGTCCCATCAAAGCTCTCCCTCAATATGGGCCTCTAGTTTTCTACTTCATCACGACAGGGCGCCACTGTAGTGGTGAATCACAGCCACGAGATATGGCCGAAACCTGTACACGCTGACGAACATCGAGTGCAGAAAATTTGTTCCAAAAGGTATCTTTTTTCATATTTTAATTTCTTTTGTATATTTTTATATTTCCTGTTGTATATTTGCATAAATCTCAATAACTTCCTCTGCGACAACTTGGTGGTTTTTCCATGATTAGCCTCATATATTTTATTATAATAGTGAACCATTAGTTAAATGATTCAAGGTCTTAATCTTGTTAGTTCACAGTGTACCCCAGCAAATGCCAGAGTGCAAGAGCATTGACAAAAATTCAATTTTACCAACAACCAGTACAAACACAATAAATACCAACACAACCACCACAACCACCACCACCACCACCACCAACACCATCACACAACCAATCACCTGTTATTTCACAGTGGTCCCCAGTATATATTGGAAGGCAAGAGCATTGATAAAAACCAATGTTATCAATGCACGTTGCTCCATTCTGACACGGATTAGAAGCACATTCCATTATATCTGAATGAGTGTAAAATAAAAATAAAACATTATACATGGTACATTAGGGACCATGTCAACATAAACATTATACATGGTGCATTAGAGACCATGTCAAATAAATATTATACATTGGGCTTTAGAGACCATGTCAACATAAACATTATACACGGTGCATTAAGAAACAATGTCAAAATAAACATTATACATGGTGCATTAGGAACCATGTAAACATAAACATCATACATGGCGTATTAAGAACCATGCCAAAATAAACATCATACATGGTGCATTATGGACCATACCAAAATAAACTTCATACATGGTGCATTAGGGACCATGTAAACATAAACATTATAAATGGTGCATTAGGAACCATGTAAACATAAACAACATACATGGTGCATTAGGAACCATGACAAAATTAACATTATACATGATGCATTAGGGACCATGTTAAAATAAAAATTATACATGGTGCATTAGGAACCATTTTTAAAATAAACATTATACATGGTATGTTAGGAACCATGTCAAATGCAGTGTATATTCTTGAACATAAAATATATAATTTGCATACTGTAGTATTTTTGGTAATTACAGTACATATCTCATTCTTGATGATGACTTAATAAAAGACGAAATGCTGAAAAATCATGGCCTCACTTTCCTTTTTTGGAGTTATTTTATTCTATTTTATAGTAATTCAATTATTTAGCACTAACTGAAAGAAAATTACTGAAAACACCATGTCCAGAAGTGACCTTGTATGTCAATGCATTCATCAAAGAAAATATGACATGGGATTACTACAGTAACTGTAGTGGACTAAATGGCAATCGATTACTAAAGCAACTGTAGTGGACTAAATAGCAATAGATTACTGTAGTAACTGCAGTAGACTTAATAGCAATAGATTACTGTAGTAACTGCAGTAGACTAAATAGCAATAGATTACTGCAGTAGAGCAATTTTGACATGGTCCTTTATACACATATAATAATCCCTGCTTCGAATAAACATGGCTCCCTAATAAGGCAAATGGCGCAGCGTGCGTTGTTTGGGTTTCAGATTATGAGGTTATGAGTTTGAACCTCGCTCAGCCCGTCTCTGCCGGCCATGCTAAGATATCCCAGCTTGTATCGTTATGAGTTTGAACCTCGCTCAGCCCGTCTCTGCCGGCCATGCTCAGATATCCCAGCTTGTATCGTTATGAGTTTGAACCTCGCTCAGCCCGTCTCTGCCGGCCATGCTAAGATATCACAGCTTGTATCGTTATGAGTTTGAACCTCGCTCAGCCCGTCTCTGCCGGCCATGCTAAGATATTCCAGCTTGTATCGGAAAGGTTGTAAAAGTGGCCCATGACATGTTTCAGCCTTAGATACAAGTATACTACGGTCCAGGGTTTAAAAAAAAAATAACAACGAATTAGAAACCAGCGGCTGCTTTTCACCTTCTGATGCTACCATCAGATCGCTTCTACCGAAAGATATACAAAAAAAGAATCACTGGTCCACGGGGTGAGCTATGCTATAGAGGTATGGACATTAAAAATGACGTCATATATATTACACTATGCACGACTTGACAAAAAATACTACACTGAAGCATTTAAAAAATTGAAAAAAAAAATTACATTCAGGATGCTGTAATGATTACAGTCAGGATGTGATGGGAGCCGCCGGGTGCCCCAGCTTGAGTACAGGTGTAGAATAAATTGAATAGATGATGAAATGATTATTTGAAGATTTACAGTCAGGATACTCTCTTAATGTAAAAGAGTAAAACTTCACTCTTTTGGAGTGAATTTAAAGAGTGAGAGTGACCTGAGGGACCACTCTTAAAAGAGTGAATTATCTGCACTCCAAATCCACTCTTTTGGAGTGAATTTTTTGTAAAAGAGTGAGTGATTTCACTCCTATAGAGTGAATTTTCAATCGATTTGAGTGAATTTTACTCTTTCTGGAGTGGTCCCTGAGGTCACTCCATAAAGAGTGGATTTTCACTCTCTTACGTTAAGAGAGTATGATGGGAGCCGCCGGGTGCCCCAGCTTGAGTATAGGTGTAGAACAAATTGTTATTGCCAAAAGGAAAGCACACATCCCTAACGCAGCACCCCTAGATCTCCAACCTGATCATTACATCTTTTTGTATAATATATAATTAGAAGAAACATGCTACGCTCAACATTGTGTAGTGGGTGAAAAATTTAGGCAGCTTTACTTATATATGGAAGCAGTTGGCGCAGCGATGGCATTTCGGACTTCCAGTAACGAGGTTGGTGGTTCGAGGCTCAGTCTGGTCAGCTGTTTGTGTTCCAAGGCAAGAAACTTTATCCACGTTGCCTGTCTCCACCCAGTGGTATGAATGCGTACCTGGGAGGTACAAATACAATATGTGCTGATTACGGCTGCAACATTATGGAATGCATTGTATTCCACAGGTGTTTGTTCCAATGACTGGGGATAATAATTGTGAAGCACTTAGAGGTCTTGGCAATAACGGCTATATAAATTTCACATGTTGTTGTTATTGTTATTATCATTATTATTACTATCATTGTTATTATTATTGTTACATGAAGAAGTAACACTGGCTTAATGGGAAATTGTGATCAAAGATTACAGTGGTTTTTAATTTTCTATTTGGCATACCGTGTCTTCAGCACATTTTGTGGAACTGACCGCATTATAAATCATTATATAATCATATCGCATATAAAAAGAAGGTTTGGTGATAACCAATTAAGTACCATAATTAGGCAAAATTTATTAAGAATGTCCATAGTGGATATTGGAATCAAATAAGCGCAAAACACAGTGATATAATGAACAGGGGCGGATTTTAAAGTGGGGGTCGGGTCAGTCCCCCTTTTCCAAAAGTCTGCATCCACCCCTGATGTGTATGTGGTATTAAACACTACTACATAAAGAATACTCAAAATATGGTGGTTAATAGAATGGGTGTTTGGTTTTAAAACTACACCATAAAATAATATGACATAACATTTTGACATGATACGACACAACACGACATGACATAACATAACATGTGCCTCTTTTTATTGTGTCAACCATCATGTATGTGTTACATAATGTACAGTAGTATAATTCCATTAAATATTTGATAAAATCTCACAATTTGAGAAAAATAAAAAAAAAATAGAAGATTGACCTACCTAATTCACACCTTGTGCCAGCATACCCATTGGGACATGTACATTGATAGCCAAAAGAAGATACACTACAGATACCACCATTTAAACAAGGAGAAGACATGCAGGAATCAACTGGAATGATTAAAACAATGAAAGTGAGAAATAATAAGAATACATGCAAGAATCAAACAATGACAATGACAAGTAACAAGGAGAAGAGATGGAAAAATAAAAAATGACAATGTGAAGTAACAAGGAGAAGAGACGCAAGAATCAACTGGGATGGTTAGATGGAAGTATGGATAAGTGTTTAAATTGGTACTCTAAAAGTAATTCTGTAATACCCTCCTCTAATGGATGAACAAGGACACAATATGTATATGTATGTGCTACAATGACTAATAAATAAAAAAAGATGAACAAACAATAAAAATAGAAGTGTTTACAGTAACCATAGAAAACATAACATTTTTTTTTTATTTCGTGACACATCCATGAGTTTTTTCACCACTCACAGGATGAGATCTGAAGTCTTATTATGAGGCTTGGGGAGTAGTGTTGTTAAGTCGTGGGAAACAACCTAGCGTTCAGCCTGATTCTTACCCAGGATTGGAAGGCAGGCATGCTAACCACCACGCTACAGCGCCACTCCAGAAAAGATGAAAAACATAACATTGAAATACCTGGGATTGTGGTAATTGAGTAATATTATTGAACAAAATTCAACACATGGTGACTTATAGAAGGGGTATGTGCATTAAAAAGAACAACATGAATTTAATTCAACACATGGTGATCTATATAAATAGTGTTTGTGGTATTAAATACTACAACAATGTAACCGAACACAGTGATATATAGAATGGGAGTTTGGTATTAGACACCACATAAATGTAACCCAACACACAGTGATATATAAAATGGGTATATGATATTAAACACTACATAAATGAACTTAAACACTACATAAATGAACTCAACATAGTAATATATATATAAATATAT
>JAOTQE010110023.1:0-13276 GCA_025631205.1 Nesometra sesokonis
AATGTATAAGAGTGTCATCTTTGAGCATCTAGAGGTGTAATAAATAGTCTAACATTTCCCCAACCATGGTGGGACTGAGGCAGGTTAAACTAAGCCCCTGCCCATTTTCCAAAATGTATGGATTCCAACCTGCCTAACAAACCTCCTTTAAACATGGATATGGACCTGTAGAGAAAAAAATATCCGAGTCCTAGGCCGGGCTCTTGACATCTCAGATCTTTCTTTACAAATATAGGCCATAATAACTTATCTAGTAGATCAATTAATGATATGAGGTGTGTATTTTCATACCAAAGCATGAAACCTGGCAGAAAGTATCTCTGATATGTGTAGATCAAAATAGATCGGCCAAAAGTTCCAGTGTCTGCTATGGCCGCCTTATTGGATTCAAAATGGCGGGCATAAAGGAAAACTGGTGTTTATCTCATCTTAAAATATTAGCAACATACACGTTTCTATTTGGTCTAATGAAACCTTTTGTCCAAATAATGACAGGAAATGACATTTTTGAAATTTTACGTTTGAACTGACATATTGATATCTCTGTAACCGCTGGTCATAGAGATTTTCTTTTAACGGCATTTTACTCAGCACCTGCATATTTATATTTGCAGCAACACTTTTTGTAAATAGAAGACCAGAACAAATAGAAGACCTTTTAAAGAACAATTCAGATTACTTGTTGTCCAGTGCATACATTGTATTCACTGCAATGAAAATGATTGCCGATAGAAGAACTGAAAATCTATTATGGCTTTTGGGAATAGAACAACTATAACAACTTTGTCTTAATCTTTTAGTTTAGCCTGTTCTTGTGACTTCGTTGTTTTAAGGTCATAAAAATAGTGGTGGGCTATAGAGGGTGAACAAATGGCAATGTTTCAGATCACAGAGTAAGGCTCTATGTTGCAGCTTGTGCTCCTAAGTAATTTGATACCTTTTCAAAGAAATCGGTCAAAAATTGAGTGGGTGCCTGCCAAAAAATGATTTTGGGCGGGGGACCTCCGGACCGTCCACTCATATTTATCAAATTTGCATATCTTGGCTTATGTGTACACAATGTGATTTTGGTGTCAATTTCTATGTTATATGGGACAATGGATTCATTTTACTAAAAGGTTGTAAAAATCTGGTCGTTGTACTTAAAAATAAATTTTATGAATATTTTGCCAGGATTCTCAGTCCCATAATAACAAAGTCACATTCTAAATAGATGCAAGAGGCTTGAACAAGTTGTTAGACTTGGTCTTCAGGGGCGTATCCAGGATTTGGCGAAGGGGGGTCCTCAACCTGCGTTGGATCCTGAGAAGCAAAAAAAAGGTTTTTTCCCCTATTTTTGCTCAAGCACCTCAGCACCCCCCTAAATACGCCACCGGTCTTTATGGAGACAGCTTGATAATCTTCCAGATGGTAGAGAATGGTGGCTGCAGAATACCCGAACTTGAAATCTTCTCTCTTGGAATTGGCTGTGTTTCCTTGTTTTGTTCCCATCATTTGTCAGAGAGCTCCCACTATGAGGACTTTCATCATTCATAGGACACCAGCTTATTCAGGGCCTACAGGACGACTTGCACTACACTTTTGTTGGTTCTTAAGGACTGACAAGCATGCAACAAGAAAATCACGAAATCGAGCTTTTGTTCCACTTCCCATATACCTGCCAGATTCCCTCGGTTGAAAACTTCACAGGTGTGGCTCGCACACACACACACACAGAAGGTGAATTTGGTAGATGAGAAGCTACAGTCTTCAAGACATAGATTCATACGTATTCAACCAATGTATAGTACAATGTACATGCAGGCCTACATTATCTGCAAGCATAACATGCATGCATTATACAGGTCTGCCTGGGGGGTAGAGGTGGGGTGGGATGGGAGGGATGATTATTGTAGGTTATTTTTGGAGCATTTTTGCATTAATCTGGTAGGCTGGTAGGACCACCATGTACATTATCCGCCACCTTTGTTGCCTGACCTGCATTGTAACTAGCAAACTCCAGTGTATAACTTTGGATCAGATGTTGCAACTATAAAGATGAAAACCTTAGAATGGTAATGAGAAAAAATCAAGGACAGAAAGAGATGATATATTGGACAAGAAGGAACAAAACCATATACCACCAAATGACTTGGGATGCAGAGAACTGCATTCAACACATGATGAAACTAAATCTATACCTATCAGATTTTTTTATCAGTCCGTTGCACAAGACAACAATCACCGCCATATACCCTACACGAGTTTGACAAAAACAGTTGTCTACAGATTTTTGTTATTTCCATCTTTCTGTAAATCCATGAAAATTCTTATGCATGAGAAAAACAACATGTATGTTTGCTTAATGCATAATTCTTCCAAATCATGAGACATAACTTGGGTCACATCATTCATTCACACTTACACCTCTTTGACAATTGACTACAGTAAATTGTAAACTCTGTTTAGTTGTTCATATATATGTAATTTCTATTTCTTCATGGCTTAAACTAAATCCAATGGACATATAGTAGTTGAGGGACAGGCCCATGGTTCACCTTTCGAGGTTGCCAATGCCTAGACAGCCAAATCTCCAGCGGCCAAATTCATCCACTGGATAATCTAACCAGGTGATAAGCTTTCTTCTAGGACTTGACAAGCAAAGAAAACTGCCACATTTGTTTGTTATTGGTCTTCATTTTTCTGTATCAGTGGCTCTCTTATAGGCAGCCTTCAACAATTGTAGGGAGTTTACGCAGCACTCCAAAACACCTGGATCAGCCGCTGCAGTATAAATAATCCAGCAACACAAAAGTAAATATTTTTAACTATATTTTGATACCATTTCGTATATTAGTGTTTATATACAGTATCTTCTGTTTCTTGTAATGTTAATTGTTTTCATAGCTGTGTGTGGTTTTCAATAATTACACAAAATTAATTGAAATTATTTCATTTGTGCATAACGCATTTCATAAATTAAAGTGTCATTGCTGCTAATAGAAATGTACAAGTGCTGAGTAATATGCCGTTGAAATTAAATCTCTACGACCAGCCTCTTTCAATGTCAGGTCAAATGTCAAATTTAAGAAACGTCATCTCCTGTCATTTTTGGACAATTCCATTAGAGCAAATAGAAACTTGTATGTTGCCAACATTTTATCTACGATTAGTGCTTGAAAGTTTTCCTTTATTCCCGCCATTTTAAATCCAAGATGGCGGCAATTGTGGACATTGGAACTTTTGGCACACATCTATCAGAGATACTTTCTGCCAAGTTTCATGCTTTTGTATTAAAATGCACAACTTGGTCAATTTTGTGTCATTAACCAACTGTACTAATTACAATAGATTTTTTATAGTGTAAGGGAACAGAAGGGGCATGTAAATCCGGAGTTTGTAAAATTGAGTTATGGTCTTTTCATAAGATTGTTCATTAGTTATTTCCTCATTTATTTACTACTACCTATTGTTTAGGCCTAGATGATTTAATGTAGGCCTACACAAAATCGATAAAAACTGTATTTGTTGATTTGAACACATTTTTAACACCACATCCATTTAAAATTTATGTTTAAAGCTTAATATTTTATCATTTTAAATTAAATTTAGACGTAAAATTGAAGGTTCATAAAATTGATCTATGTAAAATTGAGGTTCCACTGTATATAGCTAATTGGGCTGCTGAGTGCAAAGTTTGCAGAATGGAGCATTAGAAGATCTGCTCATGTATGCAAATTTGTAGAGGACCAATTGAGATACAAGGCTGAAATGGTATGGCCATTTATGCAGAGACGACACGGAGTACATCACGAAGAGGATGCTGGAAATGAAGCTACCAGATAGGAGGAAGATGAGTATATGGATGAGATTACAGAAATTGTTTACTGTCGTGACAGGAAGAAGCCAAAAGAAGATATAGGGAGTATTTTATGCTCAGTTCTGTGTTAGGAAAATATATTTTACTCTAGTGCTACTTTGTTCCAACATTAATGTCACTGTATGCGTCATAACAAAACAATCATCAGAAAAATGAATTATTGATTCCCTTTAATGATTCAATACAAATACAATTTTATTAAATTTAAATACGAGTACAGTAAATTGTATGGCATAGTTCCACATCATACATGTACATCATTACAATGTGCATTTTGATACATAAATATCAAAATTAAACAATGTAATATACACATACTTGATGTATGTTTCTAAAAATATTTAGAAACCCAGCTTAATATTGAATGTAAATATGTGTATTAAAAAATAGCATATTTCTTAAAACTAATCTAATCAATTTGCACAAACACTACACAAATATGATTGAACAAGTGGAAAAACATTTTCATTATGTAGGTCAGTTGGTGTAGTTTGTGCATGTGTTAAATGGGTAGATTATCTAGCCATTTTCTTTTTTGCTAAACAACACTTGATAAACACTTGATAAGACAAGATCCAGTAGAAATGAAACGTTCTCAATTGACCTGAATTCATAGATCACAATGTTATCTACAAAGTGACATACAACACAAATTAAACCTAAAGAAATCAAAATAAGTCAAACCACCCTTCATTTTTTTCTATAAAATGATTCTTTAAGTCTTGCTCTTTCACTTTTCCCCTCCACCACCTTGTACGTTGGTGATGAGAAAAACTGATGGAGCAAGCAAGCAAAATAAGAATCGGACCATGAAAATAACTAAGAGGTATTCATGCTTAGTTTGTTTCTTCTAGGCTTTACAGTACTTCTTTTCTTCCTATCAACTGAACTCCACAATTCTCTATACTAACAAAACTATCCTACTGTACGTTTAAATCTAATTTTAATAGTAATAGTTCAAAAACAAAGTAAAATAAAAGGCTTGCCAGACATCATCTTACTATAGATTGATTATCATCCTAATGTTTGCTAATTTATTTTGACAATGAATAAAGTGTGTGACAGTAACATTGAGTACTGTACCTTGATACTATATGGCACACTAGTAACAACCAATGTGAAGTGTAACTATCATGGATAAACATCTATACCACACCATTCTAAAACATGTTTATATGATTATGTACAATTTTATTTGTAATATTGTATTAATTTAATTCTTGTAATCCCATACTTACCAGATACACAAATACTAACTACAACAACATATGTAGTTTAAGTATCTGCTTCCCTATTTCTTCCCCGTTTTGGCATGTTAAGTTAACTCCACAGTCACTTTTGTCTAGTTAACTCTGCTACGTTAAGAGTAAATTTTTTCTAGGTTGACAAACTTTTGTTCACACTATCTCTTGGATTTTGCTTAAAGTTCGGGAGGTGAAAGCAACTTGGCCACAATGCGCAACAAACTGAATTTAAAAATTCAGAAGTTCTTTGTTGCCATGGAAACAAGGCACTTTTCGATTTCAGGTAAAAAATCACTCAATTTCACTGATTTCATAACTGAAAAATATGAAAAGTTTGGGGAGTCTTTACATCAAGGTAAATATCTTTTTCTTAAACTGACTTCATATGTAAGTAGCGTTACCCTTGGTCTAATAATAGCCCGATTTCAATAAAGCGTTGTTGCCTGATTGGTAGCCTGTTGCCATGTTAAAATCGATCATTTCACAACATTTGAAAAACTAGTGAATTGCATACCCGAGTGAATGGTCAAATATCTCATAGCGAGGTGAATTATTTATCTTCATATTGTGGGTTTACACCAACAACATCATGCGCTACATAGTGACACAAAAATTTCTGGGGCTATTTGAGGTTTTTGTGTCAGATGACCAGAAACGTACCGATTAAAACAAGCTAAAATCATAAAATAACATACTTTTACCAGTACAATTTTCTACAACCTCGTGATGTCTAGGCACAGGTTTTTGACACAAGAAAACATTTGGGAATCTTTTTGGGAACCAAAAAGGCTTCCTCCTACATTAAATCAAGATGGCTGCCAAATTCAGATTTTAAGAGCAAATTTCTGTCAAGATGACACACTTTTGCATGTGTCATCGTCTAAATTTCTACCAGAATTTGACAAAAAGTGACAAAAGGGGTTCTTTAAATTGAATAAATGTGTTTAAAAATCAGCAACTAGTTGCTCTGACAACAAAGTTCTTTTCATTCATTTCTTATAGGGTTAAGTTAGCATTAAGGTTAATGTAGGTTTGCCTTAAGGTAGCACTTGACAGCTATTGTATTTCAAATCCAAACGTTTGTTTTCCTTCGTCTATCAATTTTTAACAATATAAACAGGTCACAAACTGCAAAAATTTGGATTTTTTTTCTTAACAAACTAAGTATTTTTTACTGTTGATTTTTTTTTCAGTTTGTTATTTGGTCTTAAGGTCTCTTGTGGGGAGACTCTCAAATAGTACAGTAAAGTGGTTTACGGATAACCAGGCAGTAGCTCGGATTGTGAGCAAAGGAAGTATGAAGCAAGAGCTTCAAGCAATTGCCTTAGATATTTACACTACTCTTGTAGGATGTAAAATCCATTTGGATATGGGTGCCCAGGTCTGAAAATGACAGGGCGGATTTTATTAGCCGTATTGTAGACAACAACGATTGGTTTGTGTCGGACGATTTTTCCAATATTTCGATGCACTGTGGGCCCACACACTTGTGATAGGTTTGCCAGTTTTTATAACGTTAAGCTTCCTAATTTCTATTCCAGATTCTGGAATCCAGGGTCTGCAGGTATCGATGCTTTTGCGTACAATTGGACGGGGGAGCATAATTGGATAGTTCCTCCAGTTTCACTCATTGCTAGGGCGTTCATTCACCTGGTCCAATCACGGGCCACAGGGACCTTTTGTCTGCCCCCAATGGTTCTCGGCACCGTTCTGGCCGGTTATATTTCCGGACGGGTACACTCCGATCCGGGGGGTGTGTGATATTTGTGAGATGTACTATCCTGGGATGTTCTGTCCAGGGAGGAGAAACAATTCTGAGTTCGTTGAGAATACAATACTGTATTTCTAAAAGTGTGATCCTCGCCTTGAGGTGCGATTTCTCCTGATGAGACAGGCAATCTCTATTGCCTGGGAGATGATTTGTTGCTGTCATACAGCAGTAAGGCAAGCAGCTTGCCAGTGTACTCGCTGCCTGGCAGTGGTGAAGAAATCATGTTTGCTTGAGTGGTTATTATAGTGCTCCTTTAGCACAGCGAGGTATGAGGTACTTTGGAGTTAATTTCTTCTTGTTTTTTATATTTTTATTTTCTAGATATGATTTTTCAAAGTGGCATGTGTTAGGTGCGGATTCAGACCTTCGCACCGTTCGCCAATGCGAAGGTCAGGCGACCTCAGACTCTGGTACCTCACCACAGGAGCCTTTAGAGACCCCCAGACCCCCAGCTTCTTCACATGTGTTTTGCGAAGGTCACAGTACATGTCTAGATCCGCCCCTGTGTGGAGGACCCAATCAAGGTTAGATGATCATGCAGAGTTGCAGCGGCTTGCGGAAGAACTGCCGGATGTTATGTTGAACTCCAAGGCAGCCTCGACTAATACTCAATACAGAGGGGCTTTTGCGCTTGGACGCAGAAGTTTAATACAGTATAAGTAATATTCCTGCGGACCAGTACTATGTCTCTCTTTATATTATTAATTTAGGGCACACTTGCTCCTCACCGGTTCTGATTATTAAAGAGGTGAGCAGCATAACTTGGGCACATAAATTGGCGGGCCTTGACGATCCGTGTGCGTCTCTGTGGGTCCAGAGTACTTATGAAAGGTTGAAAGGTATGCTCGCTTCCCCTGTTACTAAGAAAGAACCTATTTCATTAGAAGTCCTCGAGAAAATGTTCGCTCTCTACTACACAGATTTATCCGTACCAAATCTCTTTAACATTAGGTCTGTAGCTATGTGCTTTATTGCTTTTGCCGGGTTCCTTCGTTTTAGCGAGCTGTCTAATATTAAGTCTGGGCATTTGGATTTCACTGATACGCATGTTTCAATTTTCATTCCTACAAGTAAAACCGATTGCTACAGGGAGGGCAGGAAGGTACTTATTGCAAGATCTAATCTTAAAACATGCCCTGTTTCGCTTTTAGAAAAGTATTATGAGTTAGCAAAATTTTATAAAAATCGGGATTCCAACTTTTTTATCTTTAGGGCAATCTCGTCCTTTAAGTCCGGATATAAACTTAGGCATGAAAATCGTTCCTTGTCTTATACCCGGGTTCGGGAAGTAATTTTGGGGCACTTAAACCAACCGTCGGTGACACTGGAAAATTTGGTTTTCATAGCCTTCGGTCCGGCGGGGCTTCTCACGTTGCTAATACGGGAGTTAATGACAGACTGTTTAAGAGGCACGGGAGGTGGAAATCCGAGACTGCCAAAGATAGCTATATACAAGATTCCCTTGAGAAGCGTTTGAGTGTCTCGAAATCGTTAGGTCTTTAATCCGTTGCCCTGGCTTTTTTCCTTCATAACGCATTTGACGGCATGTGCTGTTGCTAAACAGTGCCAGCCAAATGCAGATTGGAGTGAGGTGTCTTTATTGGTGTGGATATTTGGGGTTTAGGGTGCCCCGACGAATTAGAATATATTTTAACTATTTGCGTTACGTCACAAGAATGCGTTTTAGCGGGAGTTATTCAGGTTAGCACTGTTACCGAGTCAACACACGATTTCAGTTCCAATGTTTCTCATTAGCGCACTTTTAGGTACAGTCTCACCTCTCCCTTGTATTATGCAGTGCATTAATGAATACGCAAATAACCCGAAAAGTATTATGGGTAGTGCAGCTTAAACTGCATAATTTTGTAAGTGAAACATAGAGAAGTATTGAAAATCAAATAGTAGATAAGTTTAGTTATGTTGGAATAACACCATATTGGCATGGAATGACTAGCATTGGGGTCAATCTACGTTTTTCTTTTTTCTTTTCCCTTCGGGGTTCTGAGTTTTCGTAGCCGGCTAGTTATGCAGTTATTTCAACCACGGAGGTATTTTTCATGTTTCAACGGCCTGCGTGCCGGTTAGGCTATAGGTGTAACATGCCGTACTGAGTTCAATAAATGGCATGTGCTCTTGCTAACAGTGCCAGCCAAATTAAATTGAATAAATGTGTTTAAAAATCAGCAACTAGTTGCTCCGACAACAAAGTTCTTTTCATTCATTTCTTATAGGGTTAAGATAGAATTAAGGTTAATGTAGGTTTGTCTTAAGGTAGCACTTGAAAGCTATTGTATTTCAAATCCAAACATTTGTTTTTCTTTGTCTATCAATTTTTAACAATATAAACAGGTCACAAACTGCAAAAATTTGGATTTTTTTTCTTACCAAACTAAGTATTTTTTTCAGTTTGTTTAAAATGGCTGCCAAAAACAAAATGGCGGCCATTGTTGCTATCAATCTACTGTATCTCTGCAACCACTGCTCGTAGCTACTTTATTTTGGTGTCAAATTGTTTAGAATATGCATATTTATATTTCCTGCAATGAACTAAATTGGCCGGAAGTGATACTTTTGACCTTTGACCTCATTTTCACATTATTGTTTTATGCAAGTTAACACATCCTGTGGTAATTTGTTAACTATTTTTTTGTTTAACCATGCATAAAAGTATCCGTGTATCTTTATAAATTTAATGTGACTCGGACAACTCAATACAAATTATCTTACATTTTGCAGTTACTATGCAAATTATGTGTACAGACCCATGCGTATCTTAACTTCGAAACCAGTGTACCTAGTAAGTTGATTTTTATACCAAAATGTTCAAAATGTTAATGTTTACAGTATATTTCATCTAATGCAACTTTTTTTCATCTAAATTTGTACAGACATTTAACTATTTACAATAAAATTGAGGTCAAATTAAGTATATCATTGAAACTGCTGCTCGTGCTACTTTATTTTGGTGTTAAATTGTTCAGATATTTACTATGATTTTTTTTCACTAAATTGACTGTGACACTTGACATTTGACCTGATTTTGACATAAATTTTCTATTCAAAACTATAAATCATGTGATAATATGAAAATACCAAACCAAAGATCAACAAGGTCTCTCCTGGAAAAAACATTGTATTATAGCAAATATAAACTTATAATCACCTATTCTGAATAAATTAAGCTTATTTTTATGTTCCTATGACCAGTCGTTATTTAGATATGAAAATACAAGGTCAAAGGTCAATAAGGTCACTCCTGGTCACTTTTGGGCAACATGGGTAAATATAAACTTATATATTCTGAACAATTTAAGCCACATTTTATGCTTCTATGGCCAGTTGTTATTGAGATATGGGAAGCCAGGTCAAAGGTCAAAGTACCAAAATTGGCAAAAAGGTCCCATTAGAGCAAATAGAAATATGTACATTCTGAACAACTTGAGACTAAAAATAACGATCTGTGACTAGCGGTTATTGAGATATAGGCGATTTGAATATTTTGAAAGAGCCCATAAAAGGGCACCAAGTTTTTGTGCTTATTTTTACCCACTTTCATCAAAAAAGTGCACACTGGACCCTATTGCATCTTGATCCCAGACTATGTGAAACATTTAGAGTTGAAATACAATAATAGCTGTCAAATTAAACTTAATGCTACCTGTACCCAATAAAGAAATGAAAAGAACTGTTGTCGGAGAAACTAGTGACCGATTTTTAAACACATTTATTCAATTTATGGACCATTTTTGTCACTTTTCAAATTCTGGTACAAATTTAGACGATGACACGTGCAAGAGTGTGTCATCTTGACAGAAATTTGCTCTAAAAATCCGAATTTGGCAGCCATCTTGATTTAATGTAAGCGGAAGCCATTTTGGTTCCCAAAAAGATTTCCAAATGTTTTCTTGTGTCAAAAACCTGCACCTAGACACCACAATCATACAAAATGGCACCGGCAAAAGTATGTGATTGTATGATTTTGGCAATTTTAATCATTACTTCTCAGGTCACATGACGCGAAAACCTCACATAGCACAAGAAATTTTTGTCTATCAATAAGTAGCCCATGACGTTGTTAGCATAAACCCATAATATGAAGATAAATAATTCACCTTGCTATGAGATATTTGACCATTCACTCAGGTATGTAATTCACCAGTTTTTCAACAGTTGTAAAATGATAAATTTCAGCGTGGCAACAGGCTACCAATCAGGCAACACCGCTTTATTGAAATCAAGCTATTATTAGACGAAGGGTAAGGCTACTTTAATACATAGGAAGTCAGTTTAAGAAAAAGATATTTTACCTTGATGTAAAATCCAAGAAATAATGTGAATAAAAGTTTGTCAAACTAGAAAAAAATTCTCTTAAAGCTTTGTAAACAAAGGCCATCATGTAATCATGCAAAGTGCATCTCTATCTCTATGCTACATATTAAATTAAAAACCATTTATAATACATGCATTTTAATAAGTTTGTTTGTGCATCAAGAACATCTAATCCATGAGCAATCCAGTTATATAGTTTAAATCAGTGTAAACTTGTAATTGAAAACAACTCAAATAGAAAAACCCAACACCACAGTATTTGAAGTTTTCAAGTAGTTTTTTAGTGCAGATATCTAGTTCTAAGGGGTCATAACATGGGTTATATCTGTCTACAGACATAGAATTATAAATTTATAAGAAATTGGTTGATTTTACATGGAATGACCCAGAGATGATTTTATCCTACACTAAGATAGATATGTCTTGATACATGTCTTGATGGGCATTCTACAGATAGGGCATAACTGTATTGAGCGTGCACAAGACTCACATGCCACCAAATGGCCACACGGGGTAAACAGGACATTAATCTCATTATCCATACATATCTTACACGTCCTCTTGTCACGAAGTTCTCTCAGCTCATCTTGGATTGAAGGGGGAAGTGTAGCCTCTATAAAACAAATAGTAAAATATCAGAACAAAGAATGTGAACAAAGAATTGAACTCTTGAAAGAAGTCTTCTCAGCTCATCATGGATTTAATGGGGAAGTGTATTCTAATAAAAAAAAATGTTTAAAGGGCAGAACACAGAGTATGTATTTAAAGAATTGAACTCATAAAGGAAGTTCTCTCGGCTCATCTTGGAATTATGGGGGAAGTGTTTAGACTCTATAAAAAAAAAAAAACAGATGTCAGAACAGAGAATGTGAAGAATTAAACTCATTAAAGAAATTCTCTCAGCTCATTTGAGATTGAAGCCAGATATGTACCCGCTATACGAAAATATAATTAGGAATATAAATATGAAGAACTGAACTCATGGAAGAGTTCAACTTATCTTGGATTGAAAGTGGAAGTGTTGACGAGGACTTTACTAGGCCATGTATAAATCAACACCATAAATGAACTGTCATTACACAAATAGTAGAGAATATTTGTTGTGACAGTTTTACAGGAAAACTCATCCTTTAAGCTTATTCACTACAACTGAGTGACAATGTGTTTGTATATTTAAATGTCAACTACCACAGGTTGAATTTCAGTGCACAGCAATTAATAAACTTACCTTCATTCATAGTTGAATATCCTGCTGATTTAGGTTGTGGTGTAGCACCACTAACATTCAATTCTGCCATCTTTTTATTTAATGTACCAGCAGTTGATAATTCAAGTGCTTTGGTTTTGCTTGCTGCTCTTGCTTGTTCATCTTCCTCTGAAAGTTGACATTTTGGGGTTGGTTCATCCACAGTTTTAAAGGTAACGGTTTTCGTTGCTTCTTCTTCATTGTCTTCTGGTTCATCTGGTTCAGCAAGTACAGTGTCAACAAGAGACTGAATAGATGTAAAGGCCTGTTCATTTCTGTTTATCTGTTTCTCAATGATTCTTCTTATCTTCCTCTGGGAGAAACCCATTTCAACAACAAATTTGACGGTATCAGATGCCATTCTTGCATCAATACCTATCAAAATAAAATAATTAAGAACCAGTGGCAGGATTTTGATGTGGCAATCCTAAATTTGTTTGGGCAGCCTCTAAAAGAGAAAATTAGCACTAACAAAAAAAGTGTATAATGGCAAGAAAGTTGACGAATAGGGCAAAAATCCTTATATTACTTGTCAAATCCGCAAACAGAACTTGTCAACTGGTTGAAACTGCCCCCAATAACACTACTGTAAAATGTGCATAAAGAGGAATTATGTTAAGTTTATATAAATCAATGGTATTGTCTTCACTTTCTATTAAAATGTAATTTTTCTCTTTTAAAGTGTCTTTGGATCCTTCATTTACTGAAATCATGACTCGCTCAATTTTGAATAGTGCTCTAAAACTAAAATGTGAGGTGTCACCACAAAATGAGTCGTGTTGTACAAAAATCCAAAATTGAGTTATTGTTGTATTTGGATAGAGGAG
>JAOTQE010110034.1:0-13276 GCA_025631205.1 Nesometra sesokonis
TCTTGGGAGACCAGTACTCATTGTATTGAAAGAGTTTTTCCAGAATAAAGAAAGATTTGTATTGTATTGTATTGTATGGAGACACTAAATGAAAACCTCTCAACAATGTGATCAATATTTCAAAATATATAAAACTAAAATAAAAACTTCATCATGCAGTTTGAAATAAATATAAAATACACAAACGTCATCATTGCCTGATGAAATGATACTGTAACATTTAATGGGCATTTAATAATATCAAATTGATATTTATTAACATTAAACTGATATTTTGATTTTAAGAAAAGTGTGTGTCATATACAATATTTTTTATTAACATCACTGTCATCCAAAATTTTCTTTGACTTGAATTATATGCAAATAAGACAACGTAAATGGCAACATATAAAATGGCTTGAACAGTTTGCCACCTGAAGCTAAACCTCTGTTCGAATGATTAGATTCTAGAATAACTTTTGAGCATAAGTATTGGATGATAATCAGGAACATGCTATCTTTAATGCAGCAAAGTGATATTTTGAAATGTTATCTTTTATAAAAATATTTGACATACAAATTTTTTAGTAAAGTTATCAGTGATTATCATAATGAAGGATAATAAGCTTGAAATATCAAATGGATCAGAGCATAATTAATAGGAAAAAACAAGTTATATAATCCTGTATATTATTATAGAGTACAGTATCACAGATTATGATTTGCTATTGTAAACAACGTCTCATAGTATAGTATTTTTTGTTTTATTGTAATGAAACACTATTGTTTTGATATTCCAACAAATTTAAATATAATTTATAACTAGTAATATTTAAAAAAAGAATTGAAACAAAATAGACTGATAATTTTAAAAAAAAGCCAAAATACAACAATGATAAAGCATAATAAAAAATGTTCATTGCCGAAGCACATAATTTTAGAAAATTTGAGTCCATTGTGAATTGACTATTTTTTTTTATTACAATACAAGTATTTTCTTTTTTATGTTTTCTGTTATTTGACTTTTTAATTCCTACACTGTAATTTATAGATAATTTAATACATTGCCTACAATTTTCAAGATAACATTATGTATATTTTTTAACAATTAAGTGCATCAATACATTGGACATTAATGAAAGCTGGAAAAGGTGACCTCGATTTTTTTTAGACTATTTTTGGTTAGGCTTGGGCAAATCTTCTTTTTGTCCTAATCATATCCTTGTTTTATTCTCTGTAACTTTTTAGAAAAAATAAAAATGGAAAAACTAAAAGTTGAAGTGACTATAATTTAATTAATGTTAACTAAAATAATGCACATGTAGTTGCAGTACTAATGTATGGTATGAAACACAATGTCTATTCTTTTTTACTCTTTAGACATTCTTAATTTTTAAATAAATTTACTTCTAATAGTATTCCAAAATTAAAAATTGTATTAATAAGTTGATGAAAACTACCAATGTAAAATATTATTGTAATGTATGTCAAAGTAATAATTAACAAATAGCTATAAATCATTGGTTTAAATTTCACAGCATGAAACATTAAAGAATGTAGAATGCACAGTAGAATGTAAGAACTGCTATTCCTTACAAATACCTAATGGCAGATAAATTATTATTGTAGTAAATGACAGATAATGTGTTAAAATTAATTATTGATCAGAGAGTAATAATGACAGACTAATGTATCTAATGAGTAGTGTTATCATTAATTATAAATATTAATCATGGTCACAACAATGGCATATCTTGTCAAAATGGCCCAGAAGGAAAGACCAAGAGACAATTAACAAAAACACTGACAATGGCATGACAGGTAATGTCCTGTTATTGTACCATTGTCATATCACCTAAAGTATACACACTGTACTCCTTTTACACTACTCTGTAAAAAAAACATAGCTTCCCACTCCCCAACTGTGTAAATTATTATCATACATTTTGAGTAAAAAGTAATTCATATTTAAAAACATTTTTATACAATGTTTTTTTTTTCAATTCTACTATTTGCCTGCAACATATAAGTAATGTACTAGTTTTATTTTCTAAAGCACAAACTTTATATTTACCAATTACAACAATAATGTATATACTGCAGTTATTTAATCTCATACTCTCATACAAAATAAATTAGCCAGGGCTTTGCTGTACCATGGAATTATAAAAATCCCATAGTGGAAACAATGTACAATAAAACATAAGTCCCAAGATCAATTGGGTCCTGTCATGCAAAAAATGGTCTGTGTTAAAACTGGTCCGTCCAGACCAAATTTACTGGTAAATCTGGTCCGACTGGACCAATTTTAGCACTAAATTTGATCTTGTCTGCTGGACTGCATTTTTTAGTAAATCCAAATTACTAACATTATCGCTACTACCACTACTACTACTGCACCATTACTAACGTACTGTAGTGGCGGATAAAGCAGTAGTTGAAGTTGGTTGTAGTGAAGGTAGAAGCGGTAGTATAAGCGTTAGTAAAAGAATAGTAGAAGTAGCAGTAGTAGCGATAGTAGGCCTAGCAGCAGTAGCAGTAGACAAGCAGTAGTAGCAATGCAGTAGTAGAAGCAGTAGAAATGGTAGTGGCGCTAAATAGTAGTATCGGTAATTATGGTAGGAATTTAGTTATAAAATTTCGTCCGGAAGGCCACATCAATTTTAGCGTTAAAATTGGGCTGGACCAGTTTTGCCGCTGAAATTGGTGTGACAGTTTCTCAGTCACAAATTGGAAACCTTGCGCATATTATAGTAAACATAATTTAATGTGTAGAACATGAAAATAGAAGTTATTGCTAGAAAACTGTTTTAAAAGTTTTTAAGACTGAAACTTTATCAAAATGACGGAGGCTATCAGCATTTTAATGGTATTCTTTTTCTAATTTTTAGCTTAGCTAGGATATTTTTCTGACAAATCATAGTTAACAGATCAAATTAAATTTTAATTTTAATGTCAAACAAGAAACTTTAACTTCGAGTTAAATATAATTTGAGATGAATTAGTAATTGTTTAATACATCAAGTAAATCATAAAACTTCTAACATAAGGGTCCATCTTACAAATAAATTAGTTTCATATTTACTGAAAATTAAGTTTCAACTAATGTCTATGAGAGATTTATTTCATGCCATGTAATTTATCAAACAAAATTCAAGATTCCTCAAAATTCCATACAAAGAACCTTAAAATGAAAATTTGACTGATAAGCGCCAGAAGTGTTAATCATTTACGAGCCGGTCATAAACATAAAAAGGCATAATTTCCTTTGAATGGCGTCCATCCTAAAATGCTTGCTAAAAATTCTAATTACTGTGATTCATGGAGCCTGTAGTTTATGTGACACATAAAGCAGGCCAATGGACGAGTGTGGCACGCAGAAATTGCATTAATAGGATCTTATTCTGTAGTAGTTTAGACGCTAGTACACATCTGGCTATAGCTCACTACTAATCTATTTTAATTTGATGCTAAGCTCTTAGGATTTCCAAAGTGACATGAATGTGTTTTGTATGTTTGTATGTGTTAAGAGATGATAGGGGTATCAGTTTAGCTTAAGAGAAATGTATGTTATATTGTGTGATGAAAAATATACTGAAATACAATTTGTTTGTATTCTGATAATGTCCGAGTATAACAATGGTATACTAGAGGGCACTCCTAGAGTATTATTTATGCCAACGTCCTAATTCTCTGCTAATTTGAAGAACATTTAGGATGCCATTAAAAATGGGAACCAACAAATGGTAGAACATTTAGGATGCCATTAAAAATGGGAACCAACAAATGGTTAACTAAATATTATCTATTATGGTAAAATATGGTGTGGACTTTTATACACTTACACACGAACCAAGTTTGAAGTATATTTGGCAACTATGTCAGATCTTATGGGCGATTATGTGAATCTGTCCTTTTACTTGACTTGACCCTGACCTTTGACCGTGCCCCTTTAAATTATGGATTTTTATACACTTAAATATGTACCAAGTTTGAAGTCTATGTGACAACTGTGCAAGCACTAATGGCTGATTAGGTAAACTTGACCATGTCCCTTCAAAATTTAATCAGCAAGATCTTTAGTCATAATATATAATAATAATATTGTGGCCAAGTTTCACAAGTTTCTGATGAAAACTGTTTGGGTGATCCCAAACAAACACAAACAAACCAAAACACAAATAGGTGATGCAAGATGTTACAAATTCAATGACTTCTCCTGAATAGTCACATCATTACCTACTGCTATGTGGTACTACGCTCTTCTGATTATAAATTCAATGACTTCTCCTGAATAGTCACATCATTACACTGCTACATATGTAGTACTACTCTCTTCTTATCATGTCCAGGGTTGAGAGGACCAGCACTTCAAGCAACATTCTCCTCATCTCAAAGCATTTACTAGATTCTGTACAGTGCAATGAGCCATTTATTTTCACTGGGCCTGAGGTTTACAGTCCTTATCCAAGAAAACTTCTCCCACCAACAGAACCAGGTACTTTACCAGCGGGCCTGGAACACATGGGGTTTTACTTTTGATATGGTTCACGGTTCCTCTGCTTTAACCACTTGACCATACGTGTGTTAACTGTGTACAGTACGTTTATGTGAATATTTCATTAAAGGTATTTACTTTTATAATATTGTTTTTTAACTAAATGCAGTTCCTAAACCTAAATAGTCCTGCTGTTATTCACCAATTGACCCAATCGGCTTCTCAGGTCAAATGATTTATAGTGGGTATTGACTTTGTTTACAAACTGTCACAAGCCAGAGAAAACAGTGCAATACGTTGGCTTCTTGCTGTAACTGTTCAAGAAAATTAACATTTATTGCTAGTTTCACGTCTAGGATTTGTGCATCTGAGTGTGGGGGAAGGTGGGAAGGTGTAGTGAGTTACTTTACTACTGTCTTCATTTTATTTTAAACAAGGACTGTAAAAAAAAAACATACACATTGTATTTCTTCGCTGTAGGCTTATGCCCATACTGGCCTAGTAAAAGGTAGTTTTGTCCCAGTACGAGTTGCCGGGGCTAGGGGAATGATATATTTTGCTTGCCAAAATGGGATCAGGTATAGTTCATGGTGTAAGGCTATATTCGCCCCACCCTCAATCCCGGATCCGCCTCAGAGCTTGATGATTTAGGATGGGCGCCGGAGGCTTGTGTAATGTAATGTATGTAGTTCGATATTTATATGGCGCCTTTATTCTCAAGGCGCTGTGAACCAGATTTTACACATTCGTATGACTTTTTACGCCCCTAAGCGTCACGTCATGTCCTGCTGCCCGATACAGGAGCTCATTCATCTGTCCATGGCAGGGGATGTATGTAACAATACACTGGGGTTACCCCCTACTCGTCTCGAAAGATGTACTAGGTTCTTTATAGTGCACACGCGCCGTATGTATACACGAGCCTACAGTTTATAGTCCCTATCTGAGAAGACTTGTTCCACCACCAGAACCATGGTGCGAGCGGATCTCGAACCCATGCTGTTGTTATTGCTATGGTTCACGATTCCCCTGCATTAACCACTCGGCCATACAACTCACGCTCCAGGGTTCGAGAGTGGTTGTTCAACTGGACTGGATATCACAACTACTAGGTACCCTAGGTCTAGCCATTGTAGGATATTCGTACCACGACCTTTATGTCAGATACTACAATGCATGCATAAGCCTAAAATTCACATAAATTGTTTGAACATATAAATCATTATTTTACAGTCCATTAATTATTCACTGGCTAAAATTTAAATTATAATTATCAATTATATCTAGATATACTTTCTAACATTCACCACATCATGGTTTTCATGCGCTTTACATTGTTCTGTTTACCTTTAATCCCCACTATACATAATGTCTGGAGTAGCCGATTGGGTCTATTACTCATCTCTTAGCATTGTTGCTAGGTCTCTCAATTGCAAATATTTTCCACCTGCACTCCCTCCATTTTCATAAGCACAATAATATTATAGTTTGTAGAACATAGTTCACTTTATTACAAATTGGAAAATATTGACATACAACTGCTCAAAAATAAATTTAAAAGTTATTAAAATTAAAATGACATTTAAACAAAATTGAAAATACTATCATACAGAGCTATAATATTACTCAAATGATTTAATTGAGGTGGCTGAAATTCATAATTAGGAAGTTATATTTTCACACCTGTTTGTTTATAAATAGACAAATAAATATAATATAAATATACAAAAATGTAAACAATAAGAAAACTTGCTGAGAGTTGGCGCCAGTCAAGAAAAAACTGAAGAGAATATGAGTGCAATCTAACAACCTCATCATTCAAGTACTGTGAACAAGCAAAGTGTACCATTAATCCTTGGATAACTGCCCACCTTAAGAGAAGTGCTATATAACAATTTTTTTCTCTGTATGGTGCTTGACTCAGTGCCTATCACTAGTGTGCAAGGAACACACTCTGAAAAACAGGGTATTAAATACAATGCATGTTAAAATCAATAATAATAATAATAATAATAATAATAATAATAATAATAATAATAATAATGATAATGATAATAATAATAATAATAATCGTCATGTCTTAGCTGCCCGAAAGCGGGAGCAACATTCTTCTGTCCACATAGCAGGAGATGTATGGACCAACACACCAGGGAACTCCTACTCATCTTGAAAGATGTACAGTACTGGGTTCTTTATAGTGTACATGAGCCATATGTATACACTGAGCCTACGATTTATAGTTCTTATCCGAGAAGACTTGTTCCACCACCAGAACCATGGTACAAGCGGGCCTCGAACCCATGCTGTTGTTTTTGCTATGGTTCACGGTTCCTCTGCCTTAACCACTCGACCACACAACTAAATATTTATTCATGTATTACTTATGTACCGAACAACACTGCTCTCAAATAAGAACTATGAGCCATCAAAACTAAACAAGTGCCATAGAACCTATTCAATGATTTATGGTACACTATGGAGGCTTCCAGGATGTCATTCATATTTACATTATACCCAACAATTTCCTTTTCAAACAATAACTTCCATCTAACAGGTAGTAAAGGTTAACATTTTATGAGCATGTTCATGCAATAATAAACAAAAATGAAGAATAAATAAAAGGCTTTATAAACATTATTAGGGCATAAACAAACAAATCAATTCTAATCTAGGCCATATAAAAAGATACTGTAGATTCCTTTATTTTTGCACACCCTGAATTTTTGTGAATATCTCAATAACATGACAATCGAGAAAATTATATTGACTGTTAAAATCTCAAAGTAAAATATATTATGAATATTATCATGTGTAGGCCTATGCATGACATACAAAAGAGAGTCCTGCTACTACTATTGACGTCGATGCATGGCGCGAAGGCCCAACATAGGCTGAGAAGATCGTCTGAAAACAGATTTTGTGAAATTAATAATTTTGTGGCTATTCTAGAATTGTTGATATCTGGAAATGTAACTATTATAGTAGTTTGGGTTTGTAAATTACCTTATTTGGTGGTTAAAATATCGTATTTTGAAGGAAAAGTACGAAACATTTTCTACAAACTTAAATGACTTTTTTTAAACATAAAACTACCCAAGTGACATGCATTGTACATGTCATGTACTTCACTGGTGGGTAATGGACCTGCGAGTGTAGTGCTCGATAAGGCGTTTAAATTAATAATCAATAAAATAAAACAATTACAGTAGACAAAGATGTATGTATTAAACTACAATTAATAAAAACATCTCATAAAATTGGACCTTGATTTTTCTGCTTGTTGTAATTCAATGCGTTGAGATGGAATCCGAGTCACTCAGCAGATTTGAGTTGCAGATTTTGCAATAACACTAGGCCTAGTGAAAGTGTTATATCCATCTAGATTTCTCCACTGATCTGTCAATTATTTCAATTTTTTCCATCTTGGCTTTGTTAGTAGTTGAATTAACAGAGTTAACTGGTTTTGTGTATAATATACATCAAATTTGTCCCATTATTTCTGTAGAAATCATCTTCGAGAAAATTGACTTCGAAAACAACTCCATGTTTTCTTCCATCTGTTTACAAGGTAAACTGAAGCATGAAGAAACTCTTCATTGCAATTGGTCGAAATGACTCACATGATTTGAACGGGCTGATCGAAAGTTCGACAAAATAATTATTTTTTAATATCGAAATTACACATGTTTGATACATTTGTACATGGAGAACAATTAGATTTCTCCTAAATAATATTTAATATACATGATTATTGTTATTATGTTGCCCGCATCCGTGTGGGGATACATGAAACGATACGGGCTACAGCTGATGGCCTGAAATATATTAGAAAATGTAAGAATTGAAAGTTACTCAAAAGCAATAAAGGTAGAAAAAGTAAAGAATTGTGCTCACATCAATTTGAAGAAAATACAGCTTTACCTGCACATAGAGGGGCAGTAAATCATGGATTTTATTTATTTTTTTGATATCACGATAAACAATAATATCTTTTAGAGTTTTGATAAAAATTTAAAAAAAAATGTTCTAGCCGATTTTTGTAATGCTCAATTATATTTTTATTCGATTTGTTTTTATGAAGCATGTAAAATCCAGGATACATAAAATCAGAATACTGAAGTTCTCTAGTTTGGTTTATTAATAAAAACAGGGATGACATGATTTTCTATGATAAAAGATATGCAAAAAACTAAATTTTAGATTTATTACTTGCCTTTAGACTTATTGAATTATTTCAGGTAGCCTAAGGGGTTCTTTAGAGTAAATAGTCAGGTAAATTGCAACCACTGTGATAAACCATGCACCCATTTAAATAAATCATAAACCCCTCAAGATAAATAGCCTGTAGTAGATATTGATACTAGCTACAAACTGGGCATATAGCTAGAAATGCTGTTTCAAGAAAGTATGAAACATTCTGAATATAGTAAAATTGGGTGCACAACTATGATGACATTCATATCAGCCACTTAAAAAGAGAACTCAGATATCACAATATCTATGGTTAAATTAATAGAATAAGTAATTATGACCTAACAGGTAAAATATCCTAATATTTTAACAGTGAGATAGTGCCGCAAAATATGTTGCAAAGTGATTCCCAAATAAAAAGCGTGATACAGAATCCGATTCATTTGAACACTGATCTTGCTTGTATAGTTGGATCAGTAGCCGCACTCTAATCTTCAATTGCCTTGTATAGGCAGTTGTAGAATAGGAATACTAGCCCAGTTTTGTTGGCTAAATAAAAGTGATTGCATGCAATGTACTAACAGTTGGTGATACTGACCAGCTATGGCTACTGTGCGCAGCTTTCCGCGTCTTATTGTCGGATCGACTTGTTTCAAGTGTTTCCACTCTGAGAATTGTTAAAATTTATAAAAATTGCCAAATTGTTCAGAGAACAAATAATAATGTTGTTGTTGTGTTATTATGTTAATACTGTTTATTCAGTGGTAAATTGCATTCAATTCCATTCAAAATTAGCATCAACACGTTGAGATTTATTTTTCACCTTATATAAAACAAAACCTTACTAAATTAGGCTCTGGAGTCTAATTAATGTCGGCCGAAAAAAGGTAAAAAATTTAGTGCCCTCATGGTTCTTTTCCATGAATTACATCATTTTTTCGGTAATTAAACAATATTGCAATTTTAAATAATAAAACAATGTTTATAAAAGTTATTACCACCAATAAAATATTATCCAACAATTTTAGAGTGTAAATGAATGTTTATATTCACTTTGAAAAAGTATAATTTTAACAGAAATTGACGAATTAATTATCCCATGTGACAGTACCACTTTACTTCCGCATATTGCCGATCGCAACCATGCTGAATAGAATTTTGGCTCAAATGGCGAGACATAGCCTACATCAATCTTTTGCAGAGTCCAGCTATTAATATAGAATTGGATAAAAATGGTGGAAGGCAAGACCCTTCTTTATGAAAAGTTTTTTGATGGTATCTGTCCAAATTTGTAAGCAATGATTGAGGGCAGTGAATAAAATTAATGCACTGTATGTAGGCCTACTGTCAAAATGTTCACCCCATTTGTAGTGTTGACATCTGGGATCAAGTGACATCAAATTGAGACGATTATGTTGCAACTAAAAACTTACAGAAACCGTTTTCAAAACCGTTTTTAGCAATCAAGGCTGCATTCAAATGGGGTTTTAAAAACATTTTTCACATAGTGTTTTTTCTAGGGAGCAGTTTTTGATTGCAAGAAAAAAATGGTTCTTGAAGAAAACGGTTTTAAAAAAGTTTTTCTTTTGCTCACTAGAAACAGGCTCTTTGAAAAGTGTTTTCCTTCATTATCTCATTGTCCAAAAGTTTTGAAGTTTATCAGTGAGGTCACAATTGTTCTATAGGTATATCCATACAAACATTTAATCCAGGAGTTCCCCTTCACATATGATTCAGCTACCATTGTAGGAGATTTGTAATTATTTACTGTATTTAATAATTAAATTTATAATTCAATTTCAGAATTGGGAATAAAATATTCTTTCTGTATCAATTGAACTTAATTACGCAATGAAAATGATTTACTGAGTAACATCCTGAGTGTGAGCGATGTAGGAGGCATACAGCATTACATTAATGACTGATAGAATCTCTGCTGCCTTATCATCTTGATCTAACAGAGTAACTGATGGTTCCTGTTTAAAGTTGTGTACCTAAATGTTAACTAAACTAGGGAGTAAAATAATAAGTTTGAAGTCAAAATGCTAGGTAGGCTTGCCAGACTATGTAACCATTAACATTACCTTTATTCAAATATTCAAATATGAAAGCTCCACCACTTTTGTAAACAATAGTTAAATAAAATGTTATAGACAATCGTTGAGTACCTTAAATCTTGAAATGTACTGTAGCTATCAATGCAATTTCTTTCACTATGAATAAATTATGACGCTATTCATTAACATTAAGGTTTACATAGTCATGGAAAACGGATACCTTATATTATATAGTTACCTCTAGAATTAAATGTTTTAATTCCTGATCTGTGAGAAAAGATGGTTTATATGCTCCTTCTGCATTTGTGTTTCCAGTGCCTGCAAAAATAAAGAAAATTTAACATTAATTTAATTTAAAAGAATATATTAAGAAAATCAAATTAATTTTTTTCAGAAGAAGCATAAAAAATAAACCATAGGCCTAGGGTTTTTCGTTTGACCCACCATCTTAACTAAAGGGGAAAAAATAATGATTGTGATATAATACTTTATACAAAAAAAATAAAAATAAACAAGGAAAAAAAAATTTAAAAAAATTTCCATTTATGTTTTTTTTTTAAAGTTTTGATAAGTACACAGGTTATCACCATTTAAATAAGTTATTATATAATATGTGCATGCATACTCTGAGCAACGAAACACAAGCAAACTATGAAGATACAACATACCAACACAAATCATACCACAACAAATCATTATCCCTGATGATGACATAACTCATGTCGAAACACCGGACCCACAAAATCCACGACAGCGCGCACAACGTTTCCCGGAGCACGCACTACACATACTTATTTTAAGTTGATTAATGGACCTTTCGGGTACGGTAAGAATAATATGTGGCGGAGCGAAGAAAAATGAGGGATAAGTAAAAAATGAAAGTTGAGTTACTGATTAATTATGGAATTACACATTATTGTCTTTATAAAAAAAACAGTTTCATATGGAATTGTATATTCTTGCAAAATTATGAATAATCAAAGTTTAATCATTAAAAATGTATTGCAGGTTTAGCGAAAAGTACATTTAAAAATTTTTCATCAGTATAAAATGAGTGCGGTAATACATGTCATTTTTTTAACTTTACACTCTTAAAAATATGTTGTATATTGAGACATGTCTTTTTTTTAGTGATTCTCCAGTGCAATGATATAGAGGTTAGGAGTTTTGTTTCTGCAGCAATGTTCTCTCAAGGCCCTTCAAGCATCATGGTAGCATAATACTTTGGACTTTTATCATGATGCTCAACAGTTGATCATGATCTTCCATAATGCTTGGAAATTCCCATTAGATGCCTTCAAGTTTGTCATGATGCTTGTAACATGATGTTTAAAAGGTTATTTTATAGTCTCTGAATGCTATTGAGGACCTTTAAGGATGTATTGACAATTGAAAAATGGTAAAAAATAGATTTTGAAAATAACTTTTTGAAGAACTATATGAGGCAAGGCATGGCAAAACCACCAAGTTGTCGCACAGGAAGTTATAGAGAAATAAGCAAATAAACAACAGGAAATATAAACAAATACAAAGGAAATTTTGGACTATTTTGTTCAGTAACTTTTGTTATAATTGTCCGATTTTAATAATTGACCCTTCATTTTACAGCTTACAACAAGTTACGTATTAACTTCATTTTCCAATTTTTCGACAACTTGGTGGTTTTGCCATGCCTTGCCCCATATAAGATATGACTATGACACTAAAAATTAAGATATTTAAAAAATGTGTATACTCAACACTGCAGGGTTATATGCTAAAAATGAACAAAAGCCTTTATAATTGTGATCATTTCTCCTGTAAAAATCTTATTAAACAATTTTTAAATTCTCTAATTTTTCTGCTCTAGTTCCTAACATTGATGTTATTTGATATGAGCAAGTTAATTTTAAAACTAATTTTGATGAGTTTTTGATCATTTTCTGGTGACAATACATCTTTAAAGACGCATTCCTTCCAAAGTTTTTATTTTGTCCATAAAATTAAAAAAATATCCTAAATTTGACTATTTTGTATAAAAATTTATAAATATAGTATTGATCCACCATGTTTATGTCATTGTATTACTCCAAAACATTAAAAAGTACAAAAAAGAATAGAAGTTGATTTTTGTTTTGGTAGATCCTAAAAAATACAGCGGTTGAATCTGTATTGCCTTTGCATCTGTGAACAGTCCAAATTTAATAACCATTGGTGAGCTACATGTGTGACATACGTGCCTTTGTGGAAAACCAGCCCCTAAAATGGACAGAATAGCCTGGGTGACATCCACGTGCATATGATCTACAGCTATCTAGGCCTAGCCTACAAGTGTTCAGTAATTATTAGCTCTTTTCCTTTACTCAAGAATGAAACTAAAATAGTATGCAGGTAGTTAAATGTTTATTATTTTAGAAATAATAAAAAGGTGAATTTCCAAAAAAAAATATATTTTTTTAGTAGATTTTGGAAGGAATATCCCTTTAAAGGGCAGGTTGTTGGACCGCAAATCGTAACATCAACGCAAAACGTAATAATCAGCACAAAATCATAAAAATCAACGCAATTCGTA
>JAOTQE010110045.1:0-13275 GCA_025631205.1 Nesometra sesokonis
CGGGCAGCAGGACATGACGTGACCCTTAGGGGCGTAGAAAGTCATATGAATGTGTAACATCTGGTCTACAGCGCCTTAAGATTCTACTGATGTATAAGGCACTATATAAATCGAATAACATGGTCAATGGTTTATGAAGATTCATGAAGTTATACAGAAAATAGATTAAATTTTCACCTTTATATTCATGTCTATTATCTTCTCTACTGCAGTTAACAATGATACTGCATTGGTACTCTTCAGTTTGAAATTTTCGTCCACGTAGTACAGTGTAAAAGTATTAGTACGCTTAGGATACATATTTAGTTGTAATGTTTTATTTGGTGTACAATAATATGGACTTGTTTTTACATAAAATGTAACATCTTAAAGAAAAATCATTTCTACTATTTCAGAGCTGGTAGCCGATTTCAAAATTTTATTTTAGAGAAGATAAATTCAAATACTTTAGCGTACCTCTATCTTCAGACATGCAACAGGTGGCTGGCAGTACGATTGGTAAGTCAGACAAATTGGTCAATGAGAAACAATAAATTGTCAGAAAACTTTAAAATAAATTCCTACGTCTAGTCTGGGACTACAGTTGTAGGTCTACTAAATTCTGGGCTGCTAATTCAGGGAAGTGGACAGGGACGATATTCACATCCTGCACGGGTTTAAACACTTATTACCTTAAATATCGCGCCTTTGTGTCCCTCGTTGATTTGAAAGTATGTCCATTAAATCCCATGTAAAATGTAATAATAATTTTAGTATTTATTTAGCACATTGAGTTGTTCTATACGAAAGAGCGCCAAGATTTAGCGCAAGGGTAGGTATAGAACCCGGGTCTTCTCACACCACAGTGGGATTCCTTACTGCTGCGTCGTTTCGCCCTTTGTAGACCTACTAAGTGGATATGATACTTGAGGGACAATGGATTTGTGTTAATCACGTCAGGACGAAATGTATAGACCTACTTCGCCATGTCCTTTTGTTATCTTCGTTGTTTTCATCGTCGTCAGTGACAGAAATATCAATATTATCACCTCATATGTTATTATCTACTATTTATTTTGTTTTCCAGGACTTTATTGGAACATTTATAGTATTAATTGCCGGGTTAACGACGGTTATTAGTGCAGTTCTCGGCAATACTGATCCCAGTTCAGTCGGGCTAGCAATCACATACGCTCTACAGGTAACTTCAAAATTTTGGATTTTAATATCAAATTACACAACATTGATAATTTTAAAATGGAAGAAAGTATTGGATAACAATGAACCACACAGTAGTTGTCGGTACTGTACTTAGAAAATATACGCCTCTTCATTCCAAGTTTTCACTCCGTCATCATAATGCGTTTATATTCGTATTATCATACACTTTTAATTGTTATTAAAAAAAACTATTGTTTTAACTTTTATATCAAAAGATATACATATGTTTTATATTTTATCTGTATGTGATAGGTTTCTGGCTATTTGAATTGGGTTGTAAGAAACATGGCCGATACAGAGATGTCTATGAATGCTGTGGAGCGTGTTAGTTACTATACCGACCTCGAAAATGAACCTTATGAAGGTAGACGAAACCGATTCAAGTATAAGCCACGGATCTGACTATTCGTCTTTGTGGCAATTATAATGTTTTATTTTATAGCTTAAATTGCTTTATGTAACTTTATTAAGATTTTAAAATTACATTGCCATTCATTTCTTGGACTCTTTGAAATATTTCATCCAGTCATCTATCTGTATTTTTTTTCCTATAAGCATTTCACGGTTATTAAAGTGAAGCCAGGTCAAAGTATACAAAGATTCAGAACCAACCGTGACTTGTGTTGGTTGGTTGGAAGTATGTGTTGCTTTCACCTTATTCACGCACATGCGCAGTTAAAACCGTAAAAGGGATAATTTGTAGTATTTGCAGTTTTGCATCGTATGAACTACTTGTCATAGATTCTAATAATGTCGGTTACATTAGAAACACAATCTAACAAAACCACAGTAGATCAAAAGTACATTTGACTTTTATATATTATTTCAGGATCTCGTACACCTCCCGAAACATGGCCTGACAAAGGTGATATTGACATTCAAAATATATCAGTACGCTATGCCAAGGACCTCGATCCAGTTTTAAAGAACATTAATCTACATTTTAAAGCTGGAGAGAAAGTAAGTAATGCTTATCAAGTGTGGATTTGAAAAGGTTTGTTGGTAGATGTCATTACTTACAAGATCAGTGATATAAATTAATTAAAAACACTCATCATAATAGGTCTATATTGTATTGTTTGAAAGGATGTTTCAGTATTATCCTATCATTAGTCAAAATCCTTCGGGAACAATAAATATTTTCTATTGTATCGTCTCTTCAAAAACGTAAATTTTGTGGGGTTTTTTTTCTGCAAAGCGGGGGAACGTGTGTAATGTATTACCGAATTTTATAATAACCATAATTATTGACTTTCTACTTCTTAGGTTGGTATATGTGGCCGAACTGGAAGCGGCAAATCGTCTCTGACATTGACACTTTTCCGTGTCATTGATACATTTGAAGGTACGTTTCAAGAAGACCCAAGCTAATAAGCCTTGTTGTCTGAAACAGCCGTGTCAACCGGAACACTTTTATCAGACCTCCTCCGTCTGTATTGGTTTGGCCTAATCACGCACAGACCCTTAGTATGTTTCAACTCAATAACATTTGGGGCCTTATTAGGTATAAGGGGCGCTGCGTTCATAACATTAAATCATATGGGCAGCCACATACACTGTAAAAAGTGTATAATTGTTTTTACTCTTTCAGTATAAAGAACATTCACGTCTTTTCAGGTTTTAGATAATTCAAACTAGTAAAGTAGTTGATCTTTATAGAACTATCCATCAACCGTTACAAAGGTAAAGGGGTCCTATATTCCAAACTAAACGTAGTACCTGATCTGTTGGAAGATCATAGTACTAAGTCGCCAGTTCCTTTCTTTTTCGACTTTTAACCTCCATGTAGAAATTCCACCAGATACTTCTTTACAGTTGAATGAAGTGAGAAACGCCCTTTAAATATTACTTTTTTTCAGGTCGTATTATTATTGATGATTTTGATATTGCACATGTTCCTTTGAGAATTTTACGGCAACGACTGTCAATTATTCCACAAGATCCTGTTCTTTTCACTGGAACTGTTAGGTAAGCATCACATCAGGTATTCTTTTCCTTTTAAGCAGGTCCTTTATTACAGTATAAGATCAAAAATGCCGCTAAACATTTATCTGTGAATAGCCAACCTGGATAATTCCGCTTCCTCAATTACTCCTTTTGTTTACTATCTTCCTACTGGGAACATTCTATTAACCGTGATTTCTATGTTTCCATTATGAAAAGCGCATTATATAGTTCTTGTTCTAATTTACTATTAGTGAGGTTTCGCAAAGTTACGGGTGTCACAGGTGGTCAGTATTTTAGGACGATCATCAACATCATAAGTAGAAAATTTAACTTATTATTTTAACACATTTAGCAACTTTCAAAATTGGAAGTGTGACGTTTTCGTTTTCGTATTTCGTAAGTTTGCGAAACCTCACTATTGTCAATTGTCAACTTTTACGGGGAAGGCAAAACCGCTACGGCAGGCACGGTAGTCGCCGTACCAATTTCTTGCCTTTTTCTGAAATTACACACAAAAAATACTTATTCCGAAGGGGATATTTTTCTTACATAATCTTAACACACCAACAGTAATTATAATTATTTTGATAAATACATTTATATTATATCTGTCACTGTCATCGAATACTTCATAAAATAAAATAATAACAATAAAATATATATTTAAATAAGAATATTCACGTTACAATCAATGAGTTCAGATCAACATAAATTCCATTATTTTTTTCCAAAATATTTATAAGAATGATTTTATTAGGCCTATGTACAATGCATAATGGTTTGAAAGAATCAATTAACCGAGAAACTAAAAGTAAATTCAGAGAATATTTAATTCAGGATAAGGTTGTTGGACACTTGACTGCGATTTATTATTATTTTTTTTCGATTTGGTTCGAATTATACTACATTTCCAAAATTTATAGACCTGCCTCTGAAGAAAAGAACACAATGAATAAATTAGCAAGGTACTATTTTTGAGCATCTAGAGGTACGTGTAAATACATCAAATTTTCCAACCTCAGTTTCAACCATTTTGAGGTTTAGGTTACTAAAATACTCCTGCCGCAAGTTTTGCGCCTTGAAATCTAAATATTCCCGTTATCTGAGAGATTCTGACCAATAGTGAGGTTTCGCAACTTTACAAAATACGAAAACCAAAAAAGGTATAAATTCTTGTAACGTTTAAATAGAACACTTTGAATATCTATCACAGTGGTCAGTATTATAGGAAGATCAGCAACGATTCGTCGGATGGCCATTTTATATACTTTTAACACTTTAACAAATGTAAGTGTGGTGTATCTGTTTTCAAAATCCGAAAGGTCCACTAATCAACTTTAAGTAAGAAAGTATAATGCATACTCCAAGCAATGAGATACACGCCATCGTGACAGGATTCAATATTTCTACATAAATTATGTCATCATCAGGAATGATTCTTGATGATGACATAATTTATGTCGAAATATTAAATCCTGTCACGATGGTGTGTATCTCATTGCTTGGAGTATGCATTATACTTTCGTATCTTTTTTCGTTGTCGTATTTCGTAAATGTGCAAAACCTTCATAACAAGCGCGGTTAACCTGAAAAGACGAACAAGAAGTTTATTCAACATATGTATATAAATAATATAATTGATAATTTAGTTTCAAATAATTTGTAATAATCCCAACAGATATAACCTCGATCCACAACGTTTGAGAACAGACAAGGAATTATGGGAAGCGATTGAGATAGCCCAACTGAAGGATGTCGTAACAGGTTTAGAAGGTTCGTTAGGTAAGTGTTTCGCTGCGAATGTGTTAAGATCATCTAATTTGTCATGTTTAATCACGACATAATCAGAGAAATTGTCGTTTCTTTGGTTTCATACCTTGAGGACACTAGAAGTGTTACAAATTGTGATTATTTCAGTATTTATGCAGCAATAGGTTCACGTACAGGTTATTATATTGCGAACTCAACGTTAGTGCTGCTAAAATTAGACCATGGTTAATAATCCCTGCATAATGCATAGCATATCAGTAACCCGATTCTATAAAAGCTTAATTGGGTATCAGGTTTGGTATCAATCCAATGTCTACAGCTTATATTATGTCGACAATATCAGAGGTCATTTAATTACCCCAGAACCATTTTTAAAAGAGCCTCAATTCACTTGTTTGGTGGCACATCCAAAAGCATTTTTCTTGTCATATGATAAAACTACGTCATGCTTTCTTAAGCAAATCACATTCTGAGGCTTAAGAAGTGGTTACTTGTTTGGTCGTGAAAAAGAACCGAATATTCGGCCAGGTTCAAACACAGGACCTCATGATTGTAAGGCAAGCATGTTCACAAAGCTGTAACAGCGCCACTCTCCACCAATCTGCAACGTCACTCAAATAGAAATGCATGCACCGTGACACCAGTGAATAAACTTCAAACTCCAGAGTTGGTCTGACACATTATGTACTTTTGAGAGCCATTAAAACTTTTGAGTTTGCTGAAGAGTGTTTTCTTTTTGCTATGTACAAGACACCTATAAAACTATATTCCGAGTATTCTCTACCGTAATTAAACAGGGCCGTAAAGAAACTATATAGAACCTGTGTTTTGTATGAGGAAGAAAAGTTTTCGTTTTTTGCAAGTAATGTTTCGACAATCTGCAACATTGTTTAAACAGAATGGTCGGTGGACGTCACATAATATTTAATATATAATCTTTCCGTTATGGACTAGGGCTATGTCTGAAAACAAAAGTGAATTGCCAGACTAATCAGAATAACTTAAAGATTGAAATAGACCTCGCGCATACTGTCTAGATACGATTAAGCCTAAAATAACATCTATGTTGCACAAACACAGAAATTTTGAAAATTTGTGTGGTTTAGTCAAGAAGTCTTTTTTAAATTGTTAATTGTTTGGAGTGACTTTAGATATTTCTCATAATTTTGGAATAATTTGATGTATTTCTCACAGTTTCCTGGATAATTGCATGTACTAAGTCAAACAAATCGGGAAATATTAATTTTAAAAGCCCGGCGCAATTTTCGAAATTTTGGGTCGGTTGGGTTTGGCCAACATATTCCTAGTTTATAAGGGCCTTATCTAAGAATATAAACTACCAAGTTAATGCCAGAATCTCATAAAATGTAAATCAGAGTTACGATACTTTCAAGAAGTCCAATGACTTCAGTTGTGGATGTCCGATTTCGATGACTGACCCCTCATCTTGGAGCTTGTGGAAAGTGGAATGGTTGTATAAATAACTCAATTTTCGTTTTTCCTACAACTTGGTTTGCCGTAATATGCCTCATTTACTGTATTTATTATATTGTTTTTTTCTTTTATAGTTATATTTTGTGAGAAGTACATAACAAATTCTCAAATTGTACTTCTCTGCAAAATGTACTGTACTGTTTATTTTTTTGCAAAACTAAATTTGAATTGAAAAATTGAAATTGAAGAAGCATATACTTATATTGAATTTTAGGAAAGAAGATTTTGATACCAATGCGAAATATAAATGATTCCTGTCGTCTTGCTGTCTATACATGGAGGTATTAAATTGTAATATCTCCATGGTCTATCAAAGTATACCCTGACAATAATGTTTAGCGTTTTAATTAAGTGCATGTATTATGTTTCAAAACCTCAATATCACGTTTGATGGAGATGCAACCACTAAACGTAATGTTTACTGGCGTATGTTCTTATACATAATGGACTCACCAATAACGTATTAAATATCAGCATCGAGATTTAGTGAACGTGAACAGACAGTTTCTGATTTCATGACGAGACAGTAGAAATGGAGCCCGGCAGACATTTTGCGCCCAAATCTGATGCATTTTGTTCGTGATGGCGCGTCAATGACTCGTGCGATATGAATTCAAAGGTCCATATATAATCCCTTAATATTTTAATTTAAACCTAGACAGAAGTCACACTGTTACTACATACAGATTCACTTCTGTACTACATAGTTTTACAGAGAAGAAATTATGTCTACATACAATTTCTTTTATAACATATAACGATGTTTCAAACGCTCGCCACGTACGTAAAAGGAACTATATTTATATACATTCCATTTAAAACCTTATAAAATTAGTATTATGCAGTTATGCGAATGCAAACTTTTGAAAAAGAGGTGTCACTGGTAGAGAATCAAAATGGTAGGTGCTCCAGGACATGCTCCCTGGGAAATTTTGGTCTTTTGATACGAGGATATAGCATCAGGGGCGTGTTAAAGTATCAATTCTTGTCTTAGGAATGTTGAATTTTGCCGTTTTAATCATTCTTTTTAATTAATATTGATGTATTTTACCTTTTTAAATAGAGAGAGTAGCCGTCCACCCAACTCTCTAAATCCGACCCTGCATTCGTATTTGTTTTGATGTACCTCTAGATATATCGTTAGTGACATTACGAAGAGGCACAAACAGTAATAGGTGCGTACATGCGCGTAAAATGTAAAACGCGAGCGTACAGTGATCAACAAATAGGATGACCCCATAGATTTATTATTACGGCTAGATGGTGAACTTTTTATACACTGTAGAATCTCAGTCCCATGTAGGCGCCTACTATTTTGATTTCTTCAGGCTTTGCCACAAACATGTAAGTTAAATAATAATAACCGTTTTAAAATTATTGTGTTTTTAACATTGTTTTATTATACAAACGAGATTTGATTGGCTGGATTCCAGAATAGTAGGCGCTTACATGGAACTACACTTGGGGCTGTGTATTTTGTGGAAGTTCACCATTTAGCCGTAAATAATATATCTATGGATGGCCCATATTTGTTTCTCTGTGCGCGCCTTTTTATAGGCGTGCGTGACATTTTGTGTCGGTTATGTCTCTAACATTGTATATCAATAATTATCCTCATAGGCTTTGTTTTGGAATTTCTCCTCTATAATTAAAAGCTATTAACCAATAGGTCTACAGACTTTTCCAATTTAAATACAGGACTAAAGTTTAACGTTTATAATTCAGTAAATCTGTTTCTAAAGTACAATTTGCTTATCGTTTTGTTAAGTGACATCTTGGTTATATATCCTATGTAGTAAATGAAACCCTAATAGTCCAAAGCAGAATGGAATGAAAGAAAACATGACAATCCGTAACATTTATATCTTATTACATCACATAATCGTTGCATAAATTGAAACAATGCCATCAATCTAAGCATAAATCAAAAGGCCCGGGGTGATCCTCGATGGATTATGTGAACATCAATTAATCCACTGACTTGTGTATAGTTATCCCTTGTCTGTCAACATCAAGCATATCAGACGATAGCCAAATTAACCAATCAGTTCGCAGATCTTTGTAGCGCGCCATATCCACGGTAATGTTCGGTGGCGCTAATGAGGTTGATTCAAAGGGTACAATTCATTGTCTGTATCAAATTAGTTTGATTTATGTGAACAATTTTTTATTCCAGATACATTTTATTTTAATTTTAGTAATCCTGTTGCTGTTACATGCGATGGGAATATTATGTGTATCATTTCTTGCCAATTGACCAGAATGAATAAACGACCGTAGCAAACCAACACCGTTTGTGTAAGGGTCCATTGGTTGCAATTTTTTGAGGACACCGTTACATAGTATCTAGCCATAATAATGATTAGATTTCCGATAAATCTATAATTGAGACTTCGGAATAATGCTTTATACTAAAGCCCACTTTATTACATTTTTGCCTTGTATATGATGCCGGTATTTCCTTTAATTTCATGAAGTGCGCCGCCAGCGGATAATTTGATGTTTTTGTCTGTAAAACAAGTAAACAAAAGTAGAGTACGAGGGTGTGGTTAGGGTAGGGTCAGAGTTAGTATTAAGGTTGAGGTTAGGGTTAAGTCTACGTCACTATTGAAGTTAACCACCCCACCGTAATTTTGTTCATCGTTTGATACCAGTATAAATATAACATTCCACTTATGGGACGAATTTGGTACCAAATGATTTACTTTCAGGAATATGAAACCGAATCGCCGATTTCAACTTATAGACTAGTTCATGGCTTATTCCTACATTGGTTGCCATATCAACAATTTTTATTCAATTAACCGGTTCAGTATTTTATAGTAACAAACCGCGCACGAGTAATATCCCATTCACGTCCTGTCACCTGAGTCTGATAATATGGGGTTTAAAAGTCTGTGTTTTGCACATTTGGCAACGGTTGATTATGAAGAATTACTAATTAATAAAGACAGTCGTAATACTCATAAAACTAAAAAAATTGCTGTTGAGGGTTTTCGAAATTCCTGCATTAGAAGTCGGCCTATAAATATATATTATTTACGACTAGATGGTGATCTTAACACTGCAAATGGCAGTCCAATGTAGGCGCCTACTATTTTGATTTCGTCAACCTCCGTCATAAACATATAAGTTAAATAATCATAACTATTTTATAATTACTGTATTTTTGACATTCTTTGGTCATACAAATTATTTACATATGTCACATATATTTTATGTTGTCAATGTCTTTAGATTTTGATTAAATATACTTTCTATTATTGATAAATTTAAAATTTCTCTGAAAGATTGTACGTGCGCAATTTCGACGTAGCAACAAGGTTAGAACGTAACACGATTTGATTGGTTGTATTCCAGAATAAAGAAAAAGATTCCGTACATGGAACTGCACTTTGGGCTATCTATTCTGTGGAAGTTCACCATCTAGCCGTAAATAATACATCTATGGCCTACATGGATCTTGTGTAGGCGTAGCCTATGCCCTGACAAATCTGGACTTGTATTATAGTAGTATATTATTTAATAATAATTATAATATTGAATGTCTATTTTGGGGGGTTACCGAAAAAAATTGTAAATATTGTATTACAAAAAAATTGTCAATTAAGAGTTTGCTCCTCTATGAAATATTATAACCTCATAAACATTGATTGTTCCCCAATAGATTACCAAGTTTCAGAAGGAGGGGAAAATTTTAGCGTAGGCCAGCGTCAACTGTTTTGTTTGGCCAGAGCCTTCCTGAGGAAGTCTCAGATCCTAATTATGGACGAGGCGACAGCGTCGATTGATATGCAGACGGTAAGCCCAAAATTATTAATTGCAATATAAAAGTATTAAGCTGCTTCTTTGCACTATTTTTTCCCTAATCACAGTATTTCAAAAGTGGGCATCGCGTTTTTATTTCCTATAAAGCTCAATCCAGACTATCATTAGATTATCAAACCCATATAGGGCAATGGTATTCCTATGTATGGTCATGATGTGACATCATCATGACCATATATAGACATACCAAAGTTTTTATCAAATAAATTTGATAGTCTGGATTGAGCTTTACAATTTCTCAAGGTAAATTTTAGGTATTTAGCCAAAATATTGATAAATTTAAAATTAAAAAAATTGGCGAATCTGAATTTTGGGATTTGTGTCGCACAGGCTCGTGCAACATCATTTTTATGCTTCATTTTGTTCACATTGAGTTTATCGCATCTGCCTCGATCTTAAACTAAACTGTGTCATGCCCTAGGACAAATACTTGGGCAGCATTGGTAAGTCTCAAACTCATCTTTATAATAATTCAATACTGTATCTACCCTACATTATCGTAATCATCAACATTTCGATTTACATCTTTTACATTATTTCGTTTTACATCTTTTACATTATTTCGTTTATAACAGTAAACAAGATCAATATCAGTTACACGAAAGGGAAGATAAGGTTACAGATATTTCACTCTATTTACGTTTTTAACCTAATTATAGCAATGTAATTAATGATCTATAACTTACGTGATTTAGTATAAATTTATAGCCACGTAACTGTATATTACAAATAAGACTATATGTGAATGAGTTTCAAGTGTATCTAGTCTACCTAACTTTATTTTTATGGCCGCCGTGTATTAACGGATATTGACACTTCACTTGAAGAGGTACAGCATTTCTCCTATAATCTTTAATTAAAATACAGTTAATGATAAATTATGTCCAAGTACATTGGAAAGTACGTTGTTAAGAAGACTACATATTGCTGTCGCAATTATGACTAACAATTGGTAAAAGTTTAAATTAATTTATCTGTTTTTTTCTGCAGAAGTTGTTACCATTAATGTTTTCGTCCCTGTTTGTGTGTTTGTTTGTTTGTGAACAGCATACAAGTCACAGTTTTTATCAGAAACTCTTGAATCTTGGTCACAATGTTCATTGACTAAAGGTCTCAACCTTAAAGTTTAAAGAGCAAGGTCAAACGTCAAGGTAATTTTGAAAGACAAGGTCAAAGGTCCACAATTTACAGAGCTGAGAATTAAGATGTGGGGGAGGTATGCACTATTTGTGCGCCCTCTAGTTTAGAATGTAACAGGCATATGCAAAATCACAAATACAAAACGATATTTCTTGTATCATTTAATAGGACCATATTTTGCAGAAAGTTGTTGCCAGTGCATTTAAAGATAAAACTGTCTTAACGATTGCGGTAAGAATCTATCAATTATCCTTCATCAAAGTGTTCATTTTCTTTTACAAATATTGCTCTTTTCAACTATCCTAATTTTACAAATGCATTTTACATATATCTATGCTATATGTCATGAGTAATGTTTGCATACAATGGTCATCGCAATATGGAACTTGACTATTTGTGTTACCAGCCCACAAAAATCGAAAATCGTATATTAGGTTATCAATGTTAGAAACAGTATGTGTCATTATACCTTACACTCATAAAATGACATCCACCTATGGTGGGGAGTTGTTATGACCTATGGTAAGAAAATTATTGTCGTGGCAATTTCAATTTTGTGGAACTCTTTACTAATATTAATGAGAAGTGTGAACGTAATCTTATATATACTCTATATAGCAGTAACTTGTGGTTCCTATAACTAAGGCATTCGCCTGTTGAAAGAGTTGCTGCCATGGCAGATGGAACTTTATGGCACTTTCCAAAATGAATAAGGAGGTGTTAGCGTAGCTTTATAATATGTAGCCTAGTCTTTTAGTAGCTTGTGGTTCCCAAGATTAAGATATCCACCTTTTATTGGCGAGAAGTTGTTATGGTAGCTCTAACTTTGTGGAACTTCTTACCAATATCAATCAGAATTTTTTATTTGTAACCGGTATGGTAGTAGATTTTGGTTCAAAGACTATGACAGCACATCCACCTATGGTGGGGGAGTTGCTACCGTCCTACTTTGTGGAACCCCTTACTAATATTAATTAGTAAGTGTGAACGTAGCTTTACGTGAGCCTAGTATGGCAGCACCTTTTTGGTTCCTAAAACTAAGGCATCCACATTGTGTTGGAGAGCAGTTGTTATGGTAGCTCAAACTTTGTGGAACTCCTTACCAAAATGAATCAGTTACACTTCCTAATTAATATTGGCAAGGGGTTCCATAAAGTTGGAGCTACCATGGCATCAGCTCTCCCATAGGTGGATCCAGTCTTGTGAACCACGACTGTAGTTTTATGTATCCCAGTTTGGTAGAAGCGTGTGGTTCCCAAGACTAGGAACATTCAACTTTACGAAACTACTTGCAAATATTTAATCAAGAAGTATAACCATAGATTTATATGTAGCCTCCTATGGTAGTATCCCGTGTTTCCCAAGATTATGACATCCACCTAGTGTGGAAGAGCTTTTGCGGCGGCAGCTTTGTGGAACTTCTTACTCTCTCATTCACACACTTTGTGCCTTATAGCTTCTTTAAGATCTAAGACCTTATTCATCTGTGTTTTTTTATTAACTTGCTTTCTTTCAATATATGTACAACGCACTTCATTGCCCAAAACCTGTACTCTCAATACAACATCATATAAATTTGGTAAATCTGCCATTTTCTTTGCCCTAATGGTCAATGGATGATGTTTTGACCTTGAAACTACAAAAAATACTCATGTAGCGTTTGCTACGAATGTGGTGCACCTTATGACGTCCACGAATGGTCGCATCAAACAAAATCTGTTATTAATATTGAAAGAAGGTTTACAACGAGATCTCGTAAATGAAATTATCTACGATGCATTACTAAAGATTGTACTTTCTAGAACAGCATGCTTTAGATTATATAGAACATGTGTATACGGATCGCTTGAATTGGATTCTTTTTTATTTTTCATGATCGTTTGTAAGTTTAAATTT